>BPLR01013585.1:0-81154 GCA_021605095.1 Caerostris extrusa
TGTATTGCTGTTGTTGAAATTTAGAAAATATAATTTAAAGAAATTTAATATCTTTTTTCACTTTATTATTTATAATTATTGTCTAGCATGTAATCACAGTTCTGAACTGATTGTTTTCAGGCCTACAACATACTTTTCGTTTTTATATATTAAAATTTAGTAAAATAACCATTAATAATGCAAGCACAACTGTCAAAAATTAATAACTCTCTAACAGTGCGTGTTTGGAAATCTAATACACACAAGCAAAACCTGACTACACACGACCCTTCAAAGTCATTACTTATTACATTCTTATTAAAATATTGTTGAAAGTATTTTTTTTTTCATTATTTATTTAATTTATTATATATCTTAGAATTTTCCTTTCTAAATTTTTTTTAATAGACTTTCTTAATAAAAATAAAAATTAATATAAATTTATGCTTTGAGTTGGATCATTAAATCAAATATACTACTATAATAAAAATATTTTTGTACAAAAATATATAATCCGTTATTTTTCAAGAAGATAAATCTCTCAAATCGACAGACGTCTTGAAATAATGTTTTAAAATTAATTAAAGAAAAGTCGATTTTATCCAATCTCCAAAATATTACAAATATCAATTACTTGAGAAACGATTCCAAAGAAAAATTAATAAAAAATAAATTTTCCTCCCGTTTCTGAGATAATTATTTTTTTCCACCGTCCATTACCATCTGAGAGATGTCCCACTGCTAGACGTACAATTACGTTTCCCAATTTTAACTTGCGTAAATTTTATTTAGCCCGTGGAGTGGCGCTGGCGGTCGCAACTGTTTTCTGAAAAGCAATTAAATTCATTTCCTGCTGATTTTCAAAAGGGGTATTAGATTTTCTGGAAGCAGTTTTTCCACCCTGCTGGGAAATTATTAGAATTTGATTTCTCACGTTAGAGTAATGGAAAAAAAAAATAAATAAATAAATATATTGTAACGCTTTTTTATTTTACTTTAATCAATGGAAATGAGGACGCTATTTTTTATCAAATAATTTTGTTTAAAAATTTGACAGAAATATTTAATGATAATTTAACTAATTTCCATTTGTTAAAAGAGTAAAATATATGGATAGAAAAACGCTTTTTGTAATTGTTAAAATTTACAAAATATTACTGCAAAGGAATTTTTAATATATTTTTAACTTTTATTAATTACAATTAGGGTTAAAAATGTAACTACAGTCCTGAAATGATTTTTTTAAGGAAATACTACATATCTTTTCGTTTTTAAATAAATTCTTTAGTAAAAATAACAATTAATAACCAGTAATAACATTTAATAATTGTTTATTAGTGGGTGTTTAGAAATCTATATGCATGGGCAAACAAGGCTATCCAACCCTTCAATTCCTTGCTTATTATATTTTTTTAAAAAATTCTTCAAAATATTCTCTTTTCATAACTTATTATATATCTTTTCATTTTAATTTCTATTTTTTTTCATAAATTCTTTAGAAAAATAACAATTTATAACAAAACTATCAACAATTAATAACAAGTAACAACTTTTTCTATCAGTGCATGTTTGGAAATCTGATATTTTGAGCAAACCCTTCCAATTCATTACTTACAATATTCTTTTTAAAATATTTTTTTAAATATTATTTTCCGTAACTTATTTAACTTATTGTATTATATTGCTTTTACTTATTTTTGAAATATTCCCTTTTGTAACTTATTTTAACTTATTGTATTATATTGCTTACTTATTTTTGAAATATTCTCTTTTTGTAACTTATTTAACCTATTATATTTCTTATAATTTTCGAATCTGTTTTTTTCCATAAAGTTTTAGTAAATATAACAACTAAAAATTAAAACAATCAACAATTAATAACTGTTTTTTGTTTAAAACGCTTTATATCTATATCTATTTTGTTGTTGTTGTTTCTTATCCCACTTGGCTGGCCAAGCCTACTTGAAATTCCATACGTACTCATGATTGAAGGGGAAGGAAGCAGCTTCTGTTGTGATGGAGCACCCGTAGGTAGAAATCTGACTTTGGCTCCGTGACGCTCTTACAGTCATAGGAGACCGGGACCCACGGCTTAAAGTGAATTCGAACCACTACAAACACCCATGGCACCGCCGGGATTCGAACCCGAAACCTGTGGCACCGAGCGCTAGACACTCGGCCATTCAGGTCCCAAATTTTGAATACCAACGGCACGCGGTGTTCCCAGGTGGTCACCCACCCAAGTACTGACCTCGCCCAATGATGCTGGACTTCGGTGATCTAACGAGAATCGGTATGTTCAGCATGGTATGGCCGTTGGCCTATCTATTTTTACATTTAACATACTAATTTGAATTTTTACTTGCAAAATTTAAAAACAAAACAACTATTAAACGGGAAATCAAAATATAAATTTACTTTTAACATTTCAAATATAAATTTACAAGTAAGATTTAGTCGATCTTTAAATCAAATAAACCACTATAAAAAATATTTTTGTAGAAAAATATAATGCAATACTTTTGAAGAAGATAAATCTCAGAAATCGAGAGACCTCTTGAAAAATTCTTTAAAATTAATTAAAAAGAAGTCGATTTTATCCAATCTCCAAAATATTACAAATATCAGTTACTTTAGAAACGATTTCAAAAGAAAAAATAAAAAAAAAAATTTTCCCTCCTGTTTCTGAGATAATTATTTTTTTCCACCGTCCATTATCATCTGAGAGATGTCCCACTGCTAGACGTACAATTACGTTTCCCAATTTTAACTTGCGTAATTCTTATTTACCCGTGGAGTGGCGCTGGCGTTCGCTGTTTTCTGAAAGCAATTATATTCATATCCTGCTGATTTTCAAAGGGGTATTAGATTTTCTGGAAGCAGTTTTCCACCCTGCTGGGAAATTAGAATTTGATTTCTCGTTAGAGTAATGGAAAAATAAAAAATAAATAAAAATTAAACGCTTTTTATTTTACGTTAATCAATGGAGAAGAAGAAGCCTTTTTATAGAATAATTTTGTTTAAAAATTTTGACAGAAATATTTAATGATAATTTAACTAATTTTCATATAAGTTAAAGAGGCAGATATATGGATAAAAAACACTTATTTGTTCAAATTTAGGAAATATTATTGTAAGGAACTTTTAATATATTTTTCATATTTTATTATTTGCAGTTACTGTCAAACATGTGACTACATTCCTGAAATGATTGACTTTTAATAAAATACTACATATATTTTCATTTATAGAATTTTTTATATCTATATCTTAGAATTCTCTTATATCTTTTAGAATTTTTTCAATTCTTGTTATTTTAACAAGTAATAACTGTCAAAATTAATAACTGTCTATCAGTGAGTGTTTGGAAATCTAATATGCATGAGCAAACACGACTATACGACACTTCTAATTAATTACTTATCATATTCTTTTTTAAAATATACTTTCTACATACTAATTATCCAACATATTACATTTCTTTTGAATTTTCGTTTCAATGTTTTTTTTTTTTATAAATTTTTTTAGTCAAAATAATAATTAATAAAAAAAACTGTCTATCAGTGCGTATTTGCAAATCTGATATTCATAAACAAACCCGATTTTCCGACCCTTCCAGTTCATTATGATGTATATTATTTTTGTTTTGGAATATTCTTCAAAATATTTTTTTAATCTTTGCTTATTATATTTCTTTTACTTTTCGTTACTATATTTTTTTCAATTTCTTCTATTAGCTCACACTCTCCCTATATATATCTTGTTCAAATTTTCAATCGTTATTAAAATACTTTTTATTCATGCATTTTTTGGACTTGTAGTGAATGACACTGTTTTTCAAATATTAATTCATTCATTAAATTTAATTAATTAATTTTATTTTTTAGATTTAAGTTGCATATATCTACCAATAGATGGCGCCGGATAAACTTAAAAAAATGAATGAAAATTTTTATAAAGGACTTTCTGAAATATAGTGAAAAAAAGAAGGAATTTAAAATTTTTTTATATATATAACTTGTTTATAAATGCATTAGTAAAAAAAAAATTAAAAAACTCAACAATTAATAACAGATAATAACTGTCTATCAATGCGCATTTGAAAATACACTCAAGAGCCAAAACATTATGACCACGTGTCAATAACGAGTTGGCCCACCTTTGGCACGCAACACAGCTTCAACCCGCCTTGGCATGGATTAATACCACCACTTAATACCACTTCCACCTGATAACGTGCCTTCCACGTCATCAAGTTCATTGCAAAATTTGGTCATAATATTTTTGGCTCTTGTATATAAGTATGAACAAACCCAATTATTCAACCCTTCCAAATCATTACTTATTAAAATCAACATATGGACTAATGTGTACTAATGAACTTACCTGTAAGAGTCTTCTTCTCTCTCGTATGACACAACTGCAAAAATATCTTTGAAAGTTAAAGATTTTTTTTTCAGATATCATATATAAGAGGTTAAAATACATTGCTTAGGAAATTATTAAACTTAATAATATAAGTTATTACCCATTAGAATAAACAACATTCATCTTCCCTTTACAAACTTGAAACAGAATGCTAAAAAGTAAAAAGTATTATCCTATGTAGATTTAATTTTAGTTTTAAGGATTTCCAGAATTATTTTTATAAAAAATGCTTCATTTTATTAAATTTAATAGATAAGAAATTCTGCAAAATTTAATAGAGTTTAATTATTAAAACAGGAAGCTATGTAATAAAATGATAAGTGGACATCAAAGTTAAGCAACTATATGAAAAATATTTCAATTCCAGTTTTAACTCTTGGATGATGCTTTCCATGAGGTAATTCTATTTTTTTTTTTTTTATTTATTATTCATTATTCAATTCCTTCTATTAGCTCACATTCTCCCTATATATATCTTGTTCAAATTTTCAATCGTTCATAAAATACTTTTTATTCATCCACTCAAATTCAAATACATTTTTTTTGAACTTGTAGTGGATGACACTTATTATTAATACAGTTTTTTTAAAATTATTTATTCAGTAATTAAATTTAATTCATTAAGTTTAATTTTTTTAAGATTTAACTTGCATATATCTACCAATAGAAGGAGCCATATAAACTTAAAAAAAATGAATGAAAAATTATTTATAAAGGACTTTCTGCAATATAATGAAAAAAAAAAAGTAGGAATTGACTTAAAAAAATTTTTTTTTTACATTACTTTTTACTTATTGTTAAATGAGGATTTGGCGTACTCGTAGCCGAGTGAAAATAACTAGGAAAATAAGTGTTCAAATCCGCTGGAGGTTTCCATTGCAGTCACTGCTTTCAGAATAAAAAGAATCAATATTGATTGGCTGTGCAGAAATCTCGCATGGACAGACGGATGCTTTTAACAATACTGATGTTAGATTTGCTGTTTTTCTCTCATACGACATACAATTGCAGGACAGTTATTTTAAAAAATTTCTCCAGGAAGGATATTTCTTTATTAAATGGTATCATCATCATCATTGGCGCTACTGCCCTTGAAGGACCCTGACCTACTTTAAGACTTTTTGCCATTCCACATGACTAGTCGCTTTTTGTTCTCAGTTAGTCTTTCTCAGTCTCTCCAAGTCCTCTTCGACTTAATCTCTCCATCTCATTCTTGGTCTTCCTCCCGGTCTAGATCCGCAGCAGTTTTCCTTAATGAGTCTCATTGTCATTCTTTTTGGCTCTATTCTATCTACAAGGCCTAGCTATTGGATTCTCTTTCTCCTTATTTCCGTGATATCTGATTCCTTGTAGCAATCATGGATCTTTTTATCTGTTTTAATTCTCTATTCGTTGTTATCATATAGAACTCCAAAAACCTTTCTCAAATTTTTTTCTCTTCCATTTTCTGAACAACTCATTTTCCATGTCTCAGAGCAGTACAAAATAATTGGTTTGATGATGACTCTGTATGCGATGCTTGTACGCATACTTTCCATGATAATCCCACAAGTGCAAAACAATAGCAATTCTCTGCTGCTATTCGTGCTCTTTTAGAATACCTTTCCCTTAGGGATTGCAATATCGGACCAAAAGTTCAATACCGGTATTCGGTATTTTTAGATCTTAATACCGGGATACTGGTTTTAATACCGGTAATAGAAATTTAAAAAAAAAGAAAGAAAACACAGGTGTTTCTTTATTTTATTTGCGAGTTTTATTAGAGAATGTAAATATCACAAAAAATTTGTAATTTATAAACTATGACAGTATTAAAGAATCTCAAAAAAGTAAAGGAACATCTTATTTATTTAAATCACAAAAAAGTGTAAATATCACTATTCAGTCTGTGGTACTATTACAAATTTTGAAATGTGATCTTAAAAAACATAATGCACCAATTGTACTATCATTAAGCCTGGAACGTAATTTTGTGCAAAAATTGCCAGCTGTCGAAAACGCTCTTTCAGCATCTACACTAGTGGGTGGAAATGTTAGCAATGCGCGATAAACTTTTTCCAAGTATTTACCTCTAAATCCCTCACCTTCAAATAAATATATTTCTCGTCGGATTGTTTTGGATATAGCTGATTTCTGTATCGTATTTTGGTTTGTTGAAATTTTTTAGTTACCGTCAATTCTAATTTATTTATGAGTATATATTTAATAAATCTGAAAAATATTTTGAACTCTAAAGTATGATATGCAAATACAATGTGAACAACAAACTTAAAAATTAAAAAACTATCGAAATATTACACACTTTCTTCACAACTACAACCTTGTTTTCACAGATAAGAATTTCTAGTTTTCTGAATAAGAATTCTGATAAGAATTCACAGATAAGAATTCTTTCACAGTTAAGAATTCTAAATTTCTAGTAAATACCGAAAAAAACGGTATTTAAACTTATGAATACCGGTATTACAAAAAATTGTACAAAGGTCAAAATACCGGTATTCAGTATCCCGGTATACCAGTATTGCAATCCCTACTTTCATTGTGACTCTTAATTTGAGAGCACCGACTTCTTATTTGAACTCTTTAACTCTCTTGTAGGTCCCACCATTGCATTCAAAATTCTTCACATTTTGGTAAATCTCCTTTTTCCTTGTATTTATCATATTCTATAAATGGTATACTAACTATCAATCTAAATTATAAATATACAATAAGGCTCATAGATGTATAGAAAAATGTCTGTTTGGAAAGAATTTTAAGTATTAAAATGTTCAATTGGTATAACATTTTCAAAACGAAGGTTTTTTAAAGTTTTCTAATTTAATTATAATTTATGATTGTTTGGTTACAAAATGTTAATTAAAGGATTCTATGTAATAAATTTTCAAAAAAAAAAAAAAAATAATAAATAAATAAATAAAAAGTATTAAAGAAATGAATTTCTTTAACTTATTAAAAATGATTCACATATTAATTAAAAAAATTTTTTTTTCAAAATACTGCATTTTATTGACACAGAAATTACTTCTTATGATGTTTCATTGTAGCATCGTGAGAAAATTACCTCATATATTTCTTTGTTATGCAAAATATGTTTAATACACTTAACATGCATGAAATACATTTTATGATTTCGACAATTATTTTATCTGTCGTATTACATATTATTAAATTTAATTGTAGGAAAAAAAATGTTTTTCCCGCAAATAAATAATATTAATTAATAATAATATAAATAATAATTAAATATTAGTTAAATTTATTTAAATTAAAAACTAAAAATTAATTAAATTATTATTTAAATTAATATTTAATTAATTTTAATCAATAATATTAATTAATTAATATGAATTATTTAAATTAATTAAATATTAATTTAAATAATAATTTTTTAATAATATTTTTGCCAAAAAATTTTATTCTTTTTTCAAAATAATTTTCAAAACTATTTTTGACAGAAAATCTAAAAAGCTAAACAAATGGGTGTAGATTTGTTTATGTGAAATTTATTAATTCTCATGCTACAATTGCTAGTAAAAAAAATTATTACTAATCATGTTATTTTTACTAATCATGTTTAATAGTTAAAAGATAAGTAACAGAAATATCTTAATTTTTTTATGAAGCCAAAGTATGTAGTAAATATAAAATTGATTCAATTATTCGCATTAGAATAAAAAAAAGCTTTGATTCGAGGTTTATATTGCATTTTTTTTTTTTGCAAATATGAAAAATCATTTTTTTAATACTTCACATTGGCAAAATTCTTCACTAAAGTATTATATTAAATGAAAGAGACAATACTAGCAATATTAATACAAATACCAATATTGATACAATATTAATAACAAGTACTAGATAGGTTTTTCATTCGTGATATACAATTGATATTAGAAAAGGATACGAGTAAATTGTGACTTGATCATTGTAGGTTTGAAATTGACGTGATCCAAATGAGTGCCTTCCAGAAATATGATATTCACAATGTCATTGCCAATGTGGCGTTTTCTCTCAACCTAAAAGACACAAAAAGCATTATATTTAAGTAAAATGTAAATTTCAAGGGTATAAAAGACGTTATATTATATTTAAGTAGTTTTAAGACATTTAAAAATATATTTATGATAAAAATTAAGCAATTTTTTAAAATTAACCAAATGCAAAAAATACTATACATTTTTAATCTCAAATTTTTTTTTTTTAAATTTGTGTATTGATTTAGAAATCTTGATCGAATCTTAGTCAAGAGATTTTCATAGGATAACTACAGAGTTCAACGTCACAAATAAGAATTTTTTGCAAAATTCAGTGGTACAGCCAACTTATAAAAAATCAATCAATAATAGTTTGTTTTACTCAAAAAAAAAATTGTTGTTTCAAAAATTAACTAATTTAATTTTTATTAGTACTAAAGTGAAAGTTAGGGCCGGATATGCGTGTGGTCTTGATTCAGTTTTTGTTTCATGGTTGAAATTGAATATTTTTTTTTTCAAATTATAACTAAACTTTTAGCTGTCATATTTATTAAAATTTACTAAGACAGCACTGCACTATTGCAACACATAACACACAAAAGAAATATATATATAGTAAATATATACAAAAACATCGTAAAAGCTAGCTCCTTTGAGGGCCTTTGCACTCTCCTTCTTGCCTGGAACTCTTCTCATGATTCTTGTACCCTCCGTACCGTCTGGAACCTTTCACTCGACTCCACACACTCCCTTTTCTGTTTCTCCCTCTCCCATTATCAGTTCCAAAATGTAACGTAAGTCTAACCCTTTGTTGAAAGGAAAGTGCAAAATTCAAAAACCTAAAGTAAGGATCAACCCGTACATGAAAGGTGGATCTATCAACTTTGAGTTCAAGGATATAATGCATGGCAGATCCTTTCTACTAATAAATCAATCAAATATTAAAAGCTCCAGTCGATTATTTATGCATTCAGAAAATAAATAGTTCAAACATCTATTCCCGCCGCTACTTTAAAATTAATTAACACTAAAAAATATGTTTTTTTTTTTTTTACTTTTACACAAATAATGCGTGAAACATAATTCATGTAATATTAATTAATGATTTCTACAGAAAAAATAATTCATGATTTCAACAGAATAATTCATGATTACAAAATGAAAAGTCTGTTATTCACTTTAAGTATAAACAAAAGAATTCAAATAAAGTAGTCAGTAAGGAAAAGCCTACTACTCACTTTTAGGTGTAAACAAGAATTTAAATCAAGTAGTTAATAAAGAAAAGCCTATTACTTACCTAATATATAAACTATAGTAATACTAATATTAATTTATTTAATAATGCAAATCAATGTCAATGAATAACATTGTCATTCAACCTACTTGTTGACGATTGTCTTTGGAGTAAGGCAATAGAGTGGAGACATGAAACATTATTTCGTGACCTTCGTATATTGTGTAGGCAGAGTATTTCCCGGTCATATCACCTAAAAATAAAAGAAAGAAAACAATATTTTAATATATGTTTTATATTTAAGACAATTTCTCATAGGAATTTTCTTTTGACAGCTTAGATAATTTTAATTCTATTAATAAAAATGTAATTGATCACAAAAATATAGTTTAATACTCTATTTAAATATCAATGATCGTGGTTGACATACTATGGTATTAGAGAAATTGCATATTCAGGAAGCAATTAAGACACATACGTGATTTATCTTAACAAATATAAATTATTGAAAGATTAGCTTTGTGTGCAAAGGAGTTAATGCATTTGATGTGATGTTGAAATCTGAATTAAAGGATATAAAAATTTATGTAAAGTTCATTTTTATAGAAGTGTCAGTGCTTAAGCATGCCATACTGTAGAAAACACATATCATATCATAAAAAAAACTGAAGGATTGACAAAATGGTTTCCAGCACCATAAAACAAAACGGGTTCGATGAGAAGCTGGTACTATAATAAGTAATAATAATTTTATAATAAATTTTTAGTCTTGTAATTAATTAGCACTTAAGATTAAAATATTTTTATTCAAATTTAATTTAAAACAAAGTCAGCAATTACAATTGTATCAATTACAGCTGATTCATTTTTGAGAACAATTCAATTTACAAGTTAAGACGTTTTTTACTAATTTTAATGTTCAACAAAATATCATCATATTTTAAAAAATTAATTTGTTCACTTATTTATACATCTTCCATAATGTATTGTTCATTAAAATCTGAAAAATCAATAAACGTTAAATAATTGACAATAAAATAACAATAAAACAGCGATAAAATTAATGAACCGTAAAATTAATAAACGATAAATAAATAAGGATAAAATAACTATAAAAATTATTAAACTAAAAAATTTAATATTAATAGCAGCGCATATATCTATGAAAAAAAACGTATATAATACGAATAAAAATATTAAAAAATTTTATTATAAGAAATAATTCTATTTTTTTTCAGTTGAAACAATATAAAAAATAACAAATAAATAAATATAAAGGAAAATAAAAAATTCGGAAACTATTGTATAAATTATTATTGTACATATGAAAGAGGATCTGAAAAATGCAGCAGTAAAGTAAAATAATAATAATAATAATAATATTAAAAAACATAATATTAGTTGGAAACGGAAATCCTTTGTTGATTTTTAAAAGAAGAAATATTATATTCCTTGTTAGTCGGAAGAAACTATTTCTGTAAATATACGAAAAAAACTCTTTCTTAGAAACATAATTCTGCTTTTGAAAAGACCGGATGTTTCTTTATTTGGATAGCGCAAATACTTAGAAGTAAAAACTACTAGAATTCAAAGAATAATTTTTTACTCATGGTTGATGTTGATAAAAATGATACAATTTTATGTGGAGGAAAAGAGATATAATGTTTGTAAACCTTTAGAAACATTAACTATGCTTTTTTATGAGAGTCAAGGCTTTATTTCTATAAGTGTAATTAATTAAATTAATATTCTGTAAATATAAAATATATTTACAACTAATTGCAGTTGATATATGATACAATTAACATACATGCAAATTTACAATTATATACGAAATATACAACCAACCATTTGCGATTAATATTATTAGAATATTATTTTACAATTTAGTTCATACCTATAAGGTAATAATTTAATAATCATAATATTTTAAACAAATTTAATTATTTTTCTTTATTTCATTTACGATTTGACATTATGCCTTTTGAATTTCAAAAGACTTTTTTCTTTAGTTTAAAAATATAAATAAATTTATAATTATTGATAACGAATTTAATTAACGATTATATGGAATTTTAATCAGTTATAAATCTACATGATAATAAAATCAACAATTCATTTCAGTTTAGATGACAAAGATAAGTTATAATTAAGCCGGCAAATCTAACCAAAGATCACATGACACTGCAGTATTAAGTGTCTCGTAGAGAACCGCTCTAAATTGATTCGGTTGTCGTTCGCGAATGTTCCGATTGCATTTAACAAGTCCATTTCGGATTCCACAAGAGTCATCAAGAGCAAAGATGCCACACATCCTATGCGCTTCTCGAAATTTCCATTAGCATTAATTAATTTTAACTAAAATTAGCAGCGTGCAGCCCCGGTCTTAAACTGCAACCGTCAGTCTCAAACCAGAAAGCATAAGAAATGGTTTTTGAATTCTTTCTGTGTTGGCAAACTGTCTTCGACAACCAGGGTTATCAATTGAATGTCGCTATATTGAGTGAAACTATTTTAATTAAACACTTTAAAATGCGAGTAATGTCGAGGAAGAATTTCAAAATATGGAATATTTTTCTTTATATGTATTAATTGTAATTAACTATGTGGAACTATTAGCAAAATCGTTAATTGTACTGATGTAACTAAACATTTTGGAAAATAACAATAAAATAAAGAATTGTTAAAAAAATAATAATGAAAGATGAATAAATAATTGTTCACTTATTAATTCCTCTTTCATTATTTATTACTAATTAAACCTAAAACAATTAATTAACGATAATTAAAAATTCATGAACTCTAAATTAATTACGATAAAATAACGATAAAATTCCAATAAAATAACGATAAAAAGTAATAATTTAAAAATTAATAAGAGATAAATTATTAACGATAATATATCAGTAGAATAGCGATAAAAAGCAATAAACTTAAAAATTAATAAACGACAAATAATTAACAAACGATAAATAATTAACGATAATAAAACAATGATTAAAAAATCTTAAAATTTAATAAACAATAATCTAAAAAACTCCTAAATGATACAAAAAAAATATATTCAAATATGTTGTTAGAAGAAAAAAATTTCATTTTTTTTCAGTTGAAACAATATCATTAAAAAATAATAATAAATAAATATAAATAAAAATAAAAAATTGGAAACCATCATAGAAATTATTATCACATGACACTGCTGTATTAAGTGTCTCATAGAGAACCACAATATGTAATTTATGCGTAATTTTACTCAGTTATAAATTTACATAACAAATTCAACAATTAATTTCAGTTTAGAGGATAAAGATAGAGTTATAGATTAGCATGGTAATATAACCAAAGATCACATGTAATTGGAGCATTAAGTGTCTCGTTGAGAACAGCACTAAATTGATTCGTTTGTCGTTCGCGAATGTTCCGATTGCATTTGGCAAGTTCATTTGAATTCCACAAGAATCATTCAGAGCAAAGATGCCCCTATCTGATGCGCTTCTCGAAATCTCCATTAGGGAATTAATTAAATTTAACTAAATTTAGCAGCGTACGGCACCAATCTTAAACTGCAACCGTCGGTTTCAAGCCGGAAAGCATAAGAAATGGTTTTTGAATTCTTTCTGTGCTGGCAAACCGTCTTCAACAATCAGGGGTATCAATTAAATGTCGTTATATTGATTGAAACTATTTTAATTAAACAGTTTAAAATGGGAATAACGTCGAGGAAGAATTTCGAAATGTGGAATATTTTTCTTTATATATTAATCGTAGTTAACTATGTGAAACTCTTAGCAAAATCGCTAATTGTACTGATGTAATTAAACATATTGGACATTGAAATTCTTGTGAATTTAACACAAAAGGATTTAAATAATAAAATAACGCTAATTAATGCTAAATTTTTCCCTTCCAACAAATAATATAGAGAATATTTTAATTAAAGAATACTTAAGATGGTTTTAATTGTATATTTGTCGTAATATTAACCATTCATCGTTTTTTTATGTAATTTTTTGTGTATCAATTTCATTTAATGACACACTAAACGATTGAAATCGATTTTCGTGCAGCTATTATCGATTGAAAAGAATATAAATCATTTAAAATCTGATGAAACATTTAGAAGATGTCATCAAATTCTTTAAAACGAATATATTTTTAAATTTCTTTAGTATTGTAATTGATTGGCGCTTAGGATTAAAATATATTTATTCAATTTTAATTTAAACAAAGTTGCTTTAGCAGTTATGGTCGGATTCTTTTTGCGAACAAATCAATTTACAAGTTAAGACGTTTTTTAATAACTTTAATGTTCTACTAAATATCATGGCAGTTTAGAAATTAAATTGTTCACTTATTTGCTCATCTTTCATAATGTATTGTTCATTAAAATCTTAAAAATTAAAAAACGATAAATAATTAACTGTAAAATAACAATAAAGTAACGATAAAAATTAATAAAAGATAAAATAACAATAAAATAGCTATAAAAATGAATGATAAAATAACAATACAATAACGATAAAAATTAATAAACAATAATTTAAAAAAAAACCTAAATTAAACGAAGAAAAATATTTAAAAAATTTGTTAGAAGAACGAAATTTCAATTTTGCTTCAGTTGAAACTATATCACACACAAAAATAATAAATAAATAAATAATCAATAAAAATAAAGAATTCGGAAAACTATTATTGAACGGAAGATGCGGAAATGCAGCAGTAAAATAATAGTAATAATAATGAACAAAAACATAATATTAGTAGGAAACGGAAATCCTTTGTTGATTTTTAAGAGCAGAAATATCATATTCATTGTTAGTCAGAAGAAACTATTTTCTGTAAACATAGGAAAAAAAACTCTTTCTTAGTAACATAATTCTGCTTTTGAAAAGATCGGATGCATCTTTATTTGAGAGCGCAATTACTTAGAAGAAAAACTTCTGGAATTCAAAGAATGATTTTTTTCTCATGGTTGATGTTGGTAAAAAGATGCAGTTTTATATAAAGGAAAAGTTCTAATATTTTTAAGCCTCTAAAATTTTTAACTATGGTATGACAGTCAACGCTTTATTTCTATAAGTGTAATTAATAAAATTATATATTCTGAAAATACGAAATATATTTACAACCATTTAATTCACTTTTCTAAGGTAATAAATAATCTAATTTAAAAAAAATTTTATGAATTTTTTTTTCCATTTACAATTTAACATTTATTATGTCTTTTGGACTTCAGAAACGCTTTTGTAAGTTTGAAAATATAACGAAACTTATAACTACCAATAAAGAATTCAGTTAAATATTATATGGAATTTTAATCAATTATAAACTTATTATTATAGGAATTTAAATTATTTACAATTATTTTCTTATTTTTTATTATTTATAATTTTATTTTAATTATTTTAATTATTATATATTGTATGGAATTTTAAGCAGTTATTAATTTACTACTATAAGGATTTTAATAATTTACAATTTATTATTTTTTATTTATTATTTAAAATTTTATTTTAATTATTTCTAATTATTAACTATTATTTGGAATATTAATCAGTTATAAATTTAAAAGATATTAAATTCAACAATTCATTTCAGTTTAAATGATAAGCATGGACTTAAAATTAGCGGCAATCTAACCAAAGATCACATGACACTGCAGTATTAAGTGTCTCGTAGAGAACCGCCCTAAATTCATTCGGTTGTCGTTGGCGAATGTTCCGATTGCATTTAACAAGTCCATTTCGGATTCCACAAGAGTCATCAAGAGCAAAGATGCCCCCTATCTGATGCGCTTCTCCAAATTTCCATTAGGGAATTAATTGAATTTAACTAAAATTATCAGCGTGCAGCCCCAGTCTTAAACTGCAACCGTCCGTTTCAATCCGGAAATCGTAAGAAATGGTTTTTGAATTTTTCTGTGTTGGCAAACTGTCTTCAACAACCAGGGCTGTCAATTGAATGTCGTTATACTGATTGAAACTATTTTAATTAAACAGCTTAAAATGCGAGTAATGTCGAGGAAGAATTTCAAAATGTGGAATATTTTTCTTTATATGTATTAATTGTAATTAACTGTGGGGAACTATTAGCAAAATCATTAATTGTACTGATGTAACTAAACATTTTGGAAAATAACAATAAAATAAAGAATTATTAAAAAAAATAATAATGAAAGATGAATAAATAATTGTTCACTTATTAATTCCTTTTCATTATTTATTACTAATTAAAACTAAAACAATTAATTAAAGATAATTAAAAATTCATGAACTATAAATTAATAAAATAACGATAAAATTCCAATAAAATAACGATAAAAAATAATAATTTAAAAATTAATAAGAGATAAATTATTAACGATAATATATCAGTAGAATACCGATAAAAAGCAATAAACTTAAAAATTAATAAACGACAAATAATTAACAAACGATAAATAATTAACGATAAAATTATAAAACAATGATTAAATAAATAAATAAACTTAAAAATTAATAAACAATAATCTAAAAACTCCTAAATGATAAAAAAAAAAAAAAATATATGTATTTAAAATGTTGTTAGAAGAAAAAATTTCATTTTTTTTTCAGTTGTAACAATATCATTAAAAATAATAATAAATAAATATAAATAAAAATAAAAAATTTGGAAACCATCATAGATATTATTATCACATGACACTGCTGTATTAAGTGTCTCGTAGAGAACCACAATATGTAATTTATGCGTAATTTTACTCAGTTATAAATTTAACAAATTCAAAAATTCATTTCAGTTTAGAGGATAAAGATAGAGTTATAATTAGCATGGTAATCTAACCAAAGATCACATGTCATTGAGCATTAAGTGTCTCGTTGAGAACAGCACTAAATTGATTCGGTTGTCATTCGCGAATGTTCCGACTGCACTTGGCAAGTCCATTTGAATTCCACAAGAATCATTCAGAGCAAAGATGCCCCCTATCTGATGCGCTTCTCGAAATCTCCATTAGGGAATTTCAAAATGTGGAATATTTATATTTATGTATTAATTGTAATTATGGAATTCTTAGAAAAATCGCTAATTGTACTGATGTAGTTAAACATGTTGATAGTCTTCAGAATTTAACACTAAATTAATTAAACAATGAAATGTTAATTCATGCTAATTTTATTCACTACTAACAGAAAAATTTAGAAAATAATTTAATTAAAGAACACTTAAGATGGTTTTAATTGAACATTTTCATTAATATTAACCATTCATCGGTATAATTATTCATAATAATCAAATTTAATTAAAGGTTTTTTAATCTCATTAAAGATTTGACACTTATTCTACCTTTTGAATTTTAGAAGCTTTTTGTTTGTTTAAAAATATAAAGAAAATTATAATTACTAATAAGGAATTCAGTTATTCAAATTCACTAATTCAAATTGAATTAATTATTTTTGCCATTTACGATTTTACACTTATGCCATTTGAACTTCAAAAGCGTTTTGTTATCTTATATCTACAAAGCAACTTATAACTACCAAAAAAAAATCAGTTAACAATTATATGGAATTTTAATCAGTTATAAATTTATATGATAATAAATTTAACAATTCATTTCACTTTAGGTGATAAAGATAGAGTTATAATTAGCCGGGAATCTAACTAAAGATCCCATGACACTGCAGTAGTGCCTCGTAGAGAAGCACACTAAATTGATTCGGTTGTCGTTCGCGAATGTGCCGATTGCTTTTAACAAGTCCATTCGATTCCACAAGAGTCATCAAGAGCAAAGTTGCTCTCTATCTGATGCGCTTCTCCAAATTTCCATTAGGAAATTAATGGAATTTAACTTAAATTAGCAGCGTGCAGCTCCAGTCTTAAACTGCAACCGTCGGTTTCTAGTCGGAAAGCATAAGAAATGGTTTTTAAATTCTTTCTGTGTTGGCAAACCGTCTTCAACAACCAGGGCTGTCAATTGAATGTCGCTATATTGAGTGAAACTATTTTAATTAAACAGTTTGAAATGGGAATAATGTCGAGAACGAATTTGAAAATGTTGGATATTTTTTTATATTTCAATTCTAATTAACTATATGGAACTCTTAGAAAATTTGCTAATTTTTTAAACATATTAAAAATCGAAATTCTTGAGAATTTAACTCTAAGCAATTAAATATTGAAATAATGCTTCTTATTGCTAATTTTTTTCACTACTTAGATAAAAATATTGAAATATTTTAATTAAAGAACACTTAAAAAGATTTTAATTGTACTTTTGTCGTAATATTATTCATTCATCATTTTTTTTTTTTTCATATACCCATTTTGTGTATCAATTTCATTTAATTATACACTTTAGCAATTACGATCGGATTCTTTTTGAACAAATTGTTACAAATTAACTTTGTTTATTAATTTAATGTAATGTGAAATTTTAGAAATTAAATTGATATATTTATTCATGCTTCATAATGTATTTTTCATTAAAATATTAAAAATTAATAAACGATAAATAATTCATGAAACAATAACAAGAAAATAACGATAAAATAACAATTAAAAAATCATAAATTTACAAATTAACAAACGATAAATAATTCATGATAACTTAGCAATAATAATTATAAAAATAATAAACGATAAATATTTACGATAAAATAACAATAAAATAATATAAAAAATTATTAAACGATAAATAATTAACTAAAATATAATAAACGATAAAATAATAATAATTAATAAATTAAAAATTGATAAACGATAAATTATTAACGATAAAATAATAATAAAAATTATAAACGCAAAATTTAATAAACGATAATTAAAAAAAACTAAATTAAACCAAGAAAAATATTAAAAAAAATTTGTTAGAAGAACGAAATTTCAATTTTTTTTCAGTTGAAACAATATCACACACACACACACACAAAAAACAAACACAAACACACACACACACACACACAAAAGATAAAAAAAAAAATATATAAAAAAAATAAAGAATTCGGAAACTATTATTGAACATATGAAAGAAGATACGGAGATTCAACAGTAAAATAATAATAAAAATAATAATAAACAAAAACTTAATATAACTTGGAAACGGAAATCCTTTGTTGATTTTTAAGAGTAGAAATATTATATTCCTTGTTAGTCAGAAGAAGCTATTTTCTGTAAACATACGTAGCAAACAAACAACATAGCAACATAATTCTGTTTTTGAAAAGACCGGATGCATCTTTATTTGACAGCGCAATTACTTAGAAGAAAAAAACTTTTGGTATTCAAAGAATATTTTTTTACTCATGGCTGCTGTTGGTTGAAACTACGCAATTTTATGTAGATTAAAATAGATATAAATCTTTAAAAATGTTTAAATATGTTTTTCTATGGCAGTCAACACTTTATTTTTATAAATGCAATTAAATTAATTAATTATTCTAAAAATACGAAAAATATTTAACTAATTTTTTCATTACAAACTGAAAAATAATGAAAATATTTTAGTAAAGAACACTTAGATGATTTTATTTGTACATCTGTCGTAATATTCACCATTCATCGATTTTTTTCCATGTTTTATAAGTTAATTAATTACATTAAGTATTCTGATAATACGAATTATATTTAGAACCGTTTATATTTAGTACCGTTATATTCTAATAATCATAATATTTTAAATGAGTTTAATTAATTTTCTTTTCCATTTAAAATTTTACACTTATTATGCCTTTTGAGCTTCAGAAGCGTTTTTGTTAATTTAAAAATATAAAGAAACATGATTACCAATAAATAATTAAATTAACAATTATATGGAAATTCAATAAGTTATAAATATACATGACATTAAATTCACCAATTCATTTAATTTTAGATGATAAAGATAGAGTTATAATTAGTCAGGAATCTAACCAAATATCACATGACAACTGGCGTATTGAGTGTCTCGCAGAGAAAAGCACTAAATTGATTTGGTTGTCGTTCGCGAATGTTCCGATTGCATTGAACAAGTACATTTGGATTCCACAAGAGTCATCAACAGCAAAAATGCCCCCTATTTGATGCGCTTCCCGAAATTTCCATTAGGGAATTAATTGATTTTTAACTAAAATTAGCAATATTCAGCAAGCAATAAAGCATAAGAAATTGGTTTGGAATTCTTTCTGAGTTGGCAAACTGTCTTCAACAACCAGGGTTATCAATTAAATGTCGTTGTATTGATTGAAACTATTTTAATTAAACAGTTTAAAATGGGAATAATGTATCGAAAGAATTTCAAAATGGGGAATATTTTTCTTTATATATTAATTGTAGTTAACTATATGGAATTCTCAGCCGAATCGCTAATTGTAGTGATGTAATTAAATATTTTGGAAATTGAAATTCTTGAGCTCAACACTAAAGTAATTAAACAATCAAATAACGCTTCTTAATTCTATTTTTTTTTCACTAGTAAAAGAAAAATATAGAAAATATTTTAATTAAAGAATACTTAAGATGATTTTATATCTGTACATTTGTCGAGGTATTAACCATTCATCGCTTTTTTTTTCAAGAAACTTTCGTGTATCAATTTCATTTCATGATGCAATAATCGATTGAAATTGATTTTTGTGTAGAAATTATCGATTGAAATGGATTTTCGTGTAGCTATTATAGATTGAAAAGAATGTGAATTATTAAAATTCGATGAATCATTTAGAATATGTCGTCAAATTGTTCTCAATGAATATTTTTTATAACTTTCTTTTGTATTTAAAATAGTTTAAAAATAGTTATTCAATATTAGTTTAAACGTGGTTGCTTTTGCAATTACGATTCTATACTTTTTGCCAAAAATAAAATTTACAACTTAAGACTTTTTTTTTTTAATTTAATTTTAATGTTCAACTAAAGATGATGATATATTAGAAATTAAATTGTTCACTTATTTATTCATCTTCAAGAATGTGTTTATCATTAAAATCATAAAAAATTGATAAACCATAAATAATTAAACGTAAAATAACTATAAAATTAAAATAAAATTAAAAATTAATTAACCAGCAATAAATAATTAATAAACGAAAAATAAGTAACGATAAAAATTAATAAACTTATAAATTTAATTAAATAATTAAAAAAACCAAAATGATACGAAGAAAAATATTTAAAAATTATATTAGAAGAACGAAATTTCAATTTTGTTTCAGTTGAAAAAAATATCAGAAAAATAAACAAATAAATAAAAATAAAAATTCAGAAACTTTTATAGAAAATATTATTATTAAACATGAAAAAAAGAACCATAGATGCAGCAGTAAAATAATAATAATAGTAATAAAACATAATATTAGTAGGAAACGAAAATCCTTTGTTGATTTT
Organism: Caerostris extrusa; assembly: GCA_021605095.1. Classification (NCBI taxonomy): domain Eukaryota; kingdom Metazoa; phylum Arthropoda; class Arachnida; order Araneae; family Araneidae; genus Caerostris; species Caerostris extrusa. The sequence continues at coordinate 20,956 of BPLR01013585.1, forward strand.
TAAGAGCAGAAATATTATATTTCTTGTTAGTTTGAAGAAACTATTTTCTGTAAATATACGAAAAAAACTCTTTCTTAGTAACATAACTCTGCTTTTGAAAAGACCGAATGCTTCTTTATTTGGACAGCACAATTATTAAGACGGAGAAAACTTCTAGTATTAAAATAATTTTTTTTTGTTGTTCCAATGCAGCTGGCAAACACTTACACAGCTTGGTCTTGGGTGCCTTAAGGCAAGAGCTGCACAGACGTTGACTCATTTTGCATTATCCAGGGGACGCGGGTAACTTGAAGATACGGACGCGGGAGTAACAATGCCCCCGCAACGCTCTACGATCCTATTAGGACCGGGACCTACGGTTTAAAGTGGATTCCGAACCACTACAAACATCCATGGCACCGCCGGGACTCGAATCCGAAACCTGTGGCACCGAGCGCCAGAGCGCGCTAGCCACTCGGCCATTCAGGCCCTTCAAAGAATTCAGGTATTCAAAGATTAATTTTTTATTCATGGTTGTTACTGGTAGAAACGATGCAATTTTATGTAGAGGAAAAGAGATATAAACTTTTAAAAATAACTATGCTTTTCTATGACAATCAAAGCTTCATTTTTATAAGTGTAATTAACTTAAGTATTCTTAATTTATTCCATTTTTAAAACGGATGTTTACCTTTCCAAACAATCGGGGAACTATAACAATTTTTGTAAAAAAAGTAAATTTAATTAATAACTAAGAGAATGTGAATTTTTAACCTGATAGAAAATAAATAAAAATATTTTTAATATTTTTATATGTTGATATTTTTGCAAATTTGTATTGTGACCACTTGGGTATCGGATTTTAAGACGGTTTATCACCACAAAGGAATCAAATGAAATTTTATGCTATTTGTGATTTTGGATACTTACCACTACGTATGTTTAAGGAAATATTTTTTATTGTTGCTAGTTATACTTTGGATATTCTATTAACTTAACTTAACTTATAGGCATATCTGAACTAATTTATAAATTCGAAAAGTGGTTATAATAATTTAATAGCTAATAATAATGTTAATCTTGATAGTATTGTGTTTATTAGGTCTTATAACAGGCAGATTGCTAAAGTCAAATTTTCTAATTGCTCATAATAGGGGTAATGATAATCCAAATAAAATTGACAACTAATTAAATCTTGATGACTCCGAATAGGGTACTGCTTCTATTCCTACCTCCCTCAAATTTCCTTCTATTATGGCCATCCTAGTTTAACTACGGCTAACGAAAATTTGACGAGCACCTTTAAAAAAAAAAAAAATTACTTGAAAAGTTTTTATTTGGAGTTATTTATTACTTGGAATTGCTCAAAATGCCCCCAACTAAAAAGAATATAGAAATCCATAGATCCCATAGAAATTAATAAAATTAAAAGTAATGGCATTCAGTATTTTATAACTCCGTGGGCGTTCGGGTTAGAATAGTCCACTATAGCCCATGCATGTCATAAAAGGAGACAATGAGTACCCAGTGCACGGGGGTATAACTGGGTGGAATAAAGTCAAACTTCTCCCTTTGGTTGATCCAGTCTTTGTGCCGTAAGGTCAAAGACAAAAAAGCTGCATTTTTTTTACCCTTTATCATGATTCGACGGTTTTCCCTCACGGGTTTACGGACTAGATATTGCTATCGACCAAGTGGTATAAGAGACAACAGTTTTTTATAATGACTCCCAAGTATAAAAAGGCCAATAAAAGTTATTCTGAAGGTATAACCTAGGAACATCCTGAATAAGAAATTAACCAGTGCTTGGCCTAAAAGGGATGCCCCGTTATTAAGGTTACAAAATTAACACGCACCAGTACCAAGCAGCCTGAAATATGATCCTTCTGTCAATCTGGTAACTTATTCTTCCGCGCAGTGAATGGAATAATTAAATTTTTAAAAAAACCAACTGCTCTATCTGAGTATGAATATAGAGTTTCATAAGAGATCTATGGCAATATTGCGCTTTTGGTATAATTATTTCCATCATAACTCTACAAAATGCCAGTTCAAACTAAGTGCTTCAAATGTTATGGGGAACATTAGCTGCAAGAATGCTTATAGCACCCTGAAATCATCAAGAAAACGGCATAAATTATAAAAAAACAGCGGGTAAATATCGATTATTTTTTTTTACTTTCCTCTCTCAGCAAGACTGCTGAGAAAGTTATCTTAAATTTCTCTAAAAGTGATATGAAAAGAAAGAAACTATTAACACCTAATTAATTTTATTTTCACTGAGAAAATATCTACACCCATCAGCTACTTAACCTAACTGAAACTTTGCAATTATCTTGTTGTTGCTAACGCGTTCAAAGAGGAGGATTAAGAACTTGCTGTCCATAAGCTCAACTTTTATATATTCCTACCTTTGTTTGATCAAACTTCTCCATTCCTACCCTCCCGAAAGAAGGTTTATTGGGAGAGATAACAGCATGAACTTCACCATGAGAAACATCAAAGTAGATGTCTCTCAAGGTCTTTTATTAAGTTATTTTTCCTTACTTATTTACTCCTTTTCCTTGAATTTTCCATCATATACTAAAATCAGCATTGATTCTGAAGATACTGCATTCGTTTTTTTGCCAAGACAAAAACTCTTACTACAAAGGAAATATCCTTTAAAATTACATCAATAGCATTGAACAATGGTTCTTTTGTTAAAAACCGAACAAAACTGGAGCAGTACATTTTACTCTTAAGTACAAATATTTTAATTACATAGATTAATATTATTATATCTACAATAATCATATAGTATGGTCTTCTGAAACTAAGTATTTTAGAATCATTCTTGATAAAATAACTTGACATATATTAATCACATTAAATCATGTAGTATATGTAGTAATCATGTCCTCACATCACTTTCCTTATTAATAAAGCATACCTCACCTTTTACTCTCTGATCACTTGGTAATCAGAGCTTTTAGTTTTTAACAAAAACCAATCTACATATAAACTATGCTTTCCAAGATCCCACATGCAAATCTAGTTTGAGGCTTCTTAACATATACTTCCATGGAATGAACTTTAAAGCTATTGTAATGATTATCAATGCATCTCGGTACTTTAGAAATAAGGATTACTACAAAGGACATATCCTTTAGTATTGCATCAATAGCGTTGAACAATGGTTGTTTCGTTGGAAAATCAAACCAAACGAAACTTTAACAAAACTGCAGAAGTACTTTTTACTCATAAATACAAATATACTAACTCCATTATTATTATCTATGATAACCCTGTAGTATGGCCTTCTGAATTTAAACGTTTTGGAATTATTCTTAACAAAATAACTTAACCTATAATCCTTACATTAAAAATCTCCTCGCGTTTTACTGAATGATCATTTGATATTCGGAACTTTCAATTTTAACAAAGAAATAATACATATACTACATGGGTCCCACGATCCCATATGCAAATCCAGTTTGAGGCTTCACAACATGTATTTGCATGGAATTTATTCAGAGACTTTATTGAACAATGTTTTTTCTTTAGAAAACCAAACAAAATTTTGACAAAACTGGAGCATTACTTTTATTCGTAAGTACAAATATATTAACTCCAATATCATCATCTATGATAACCCTGCATTATGGTCACCTGAAAAGCTAAATATATTGGAATCATTCTTGATCAAATAATTTAATCTATAACTCACATTAAAACTCCATTATTAACTTTTAATAAAGTAATCATCACCTTTTACTCTCTGATCGCCTGATATTCGGAACTTTCAGTTTTTAACTAAAAATAATCTACATTCACTATATGCATCCGACGATTCCGCATGCAAATCCAATTTGAGGTTCCCCAACATATGCTTACATAGAATCGATCCAGAGACTTTATTTTAAAATTATTCTAATGATTACCAATTCTCCTTGATACTTTAGAAATAAGAACAGTAAACATTCTCTTGACCACCCTAGCACACGATAATTTGACCTCAACATTCTAGTAAATTTTATAAATTCGTCCCTCATACAGAGGGTGCTGTTTTTATTTTCCTCCTTCTCAATGATATTTCCTAGTTGGAAAACACAAAACAGCCTCAAGCTGTGTTTGTTTGTTTTGTTGTTTCTTATCTCACTTGGCAGACATTTCTAGGCCAAGCCTGCGAGCCCATACGTACTCATGATTGAAGGGGAAGGAAGCAGCTTTTGTTGTGATGGAGCACCCGTAGGCAGAAGCCTGACTTTTTCTCCGTGACGCTCTTACAGTCATATGAGACCGGACCTACGGCTTAAAGTGGATTCGAACCACTACAAAAATCCATGGCACAGCCGGGACTCGAACCCGAAACCTGTGGCACCGAGCGCTAGGCAATCGGCCATTCAGGCTCCAATTTTGAATGCCAATGGCACGCTGTGTTCCTAGGTGGTCACCCTCCCAAGAACTGACCGCGCCCGATGATGCTTGACTTCGGTGCTCTCATTAATTTGCATCCCCGATAATTTATCATATTTATTAGTAATTGGGGCTAAAACCTTTTTGGAAATGGAACCCCCTCGAATGACTCGACTTCGGTGATCGAACGAGAACCGGTATATTCAGCATGGTATAGCCGATGGCGCCTCCAGCTGTACTCAATATAAACAATTCGCAACCGCAGATTTCCCTATTATGAAGTGCCAATTACTGACATCCTACTCTGTTGACAGTTCATCTCTTCTACCTTCTTCTAATGTGATAATATTGACTTTCATCCTTTCCAATCGATTTCCTCTTTTGCTAATTATGGATATGCTTTAAGTGCTAGGTTGATTGCTTTGATTAATTCTGCTTATATTTTTAACTCAGCATTGCTTAATTTAAAATGTTTAAAAGCCCTTTAGGGCTCTTTGGGTTTAATATGGAAGCAGAGATTGGCAGATATTGAAGTCGAGCCCAGTGTTCCTTTTAATCTACTGACACCTACTGCTGTACTTAGTAATGTAACTTTTAATGAAGACTTGAAAGTGAAATTTATCAAACACGAAGTACACCCGGTGTTGCTGCGTCAGTTGGCTCTCGAGATCATCAATAATATTTCTGCTCGGGCCCTGGTTATTTACACTGACGGAAGCAAATCTGACTCTGGAAGAACAGATAGCGGAATTTTTATGAAGACAAGTACAGGAGAATTTAGATATCATTTTAAAACCAGGACCACAGCTCAGTATTCCGCTCAGAATTAACTGCTATAAGGAAGCTCTGAGCCTAGCTTTAGACTTTAAAGTACCTGATGTTTGGATTCTGACTGATAGTAAGAGCTGAATACAGTATTTGAAAGATTGGCCAAGCATCCTGGACAAATTGGGGCAGGTTATAGTTTCTAAACTAGCTGTTTTGGACCAGATTGGATCGGTGTGCTTGCAGTGGATTCCCTCCCATGTGGGCATCTACGGAAATGAAATTGCTGATCTGCTCGCTAGGGAAGGTTGCGAACTTCCCAAAGCTTCTTCTTCCAATCTGTTAGCTACAGAGGTTCATTCCATGACTTTAGCCAGAGTGAATACCAGCTTGGAGGTCTCCGCCAATTCATGCATGCTACGCTGCTAAATATCCTGGTATGTCCTTGCAGTGCTCCTGTCCTAGATCTGCTCAAACGGCTTTAACTAGACTAAGGACAAGAGACGGGAAGATGGAGCGGAACTATTCAATGGAGACGAGAGAAGACATTTTATATCATTGTTCGGCGATCGCGTCACCCTCTCATCTCATTGATTGTATTGGTGCCTCTGTGGGGCAACTGTTGAATGAGGGGAGGACCGTTTATGATCTATTGATGCAGTACGATCTACTAGACTTGGTTTAGGATTCTAAATCAAGGGGATAAGCTTAACAACAACAACAAAATTTTAAGTTTCTACTTTTGATTATTTTTTTCCTAATTTATTTATTCATTATATATAGGGAAAACACCTGCTAATAATTCAATGGGGAAATAATTCAAGAGTAACTTAACCTTACACAAATTTAGCAACAGACATTATAAACTTCTATTCAGCCAAAGTATTTCGCGATCTCTCCAATTATCTATTTATAACCTTTCATTCGTAAAGGAAATTATATAGGATGTTATATTTAGAAAAGGGCATTGTCAAAAACATGCATGATTTTGAATTTACTTATGTTATTTTATAAATCGTTTTTTTCTAAAATTAATCCAAAACACACAAAAAAAAATGCTTTTTTCTTCTCTTTCACGTAACTTTGAATATGCCAAAAATGGAAATTTAAAAAGCAAAATCTTTTAGATATTACTTTGGTGGTTAATAATAAATGACAGAGTATCGTGAATAACAGAATATTGTGATTCAAACAAATTTTGGTTAGATAATTTGCTTGAATTCGCAATTCATTTTGAACAGTTAAATAGCTTTCCACGTATATAGTATAGATGTTTTAACGCCATCCATCCTATGGTTACCATTGAAAACTTTAGATATCTTAATAATAGTAAACCAGCCTACCTAGACTACCTTGACTTCACAGACTAATTTGGCTTACTACATACTAAATTTACGAATAGCAAAACTATGCATTTCAGAAAAAGCTATGGGTTTATATATATATATATATATATATATATATATATATATATATATATATATACCTCAAACAAATGAAAACGCTAAAGATATTTTGGTGTGCTTGTTTAATTCTGCAAAATAGCACAAGTGTGCCATTAGCAAATCATATTCAATTTAAATTATTGAATTCTAGATTCTATTGATTTTAGGGCAAGTATCCATGGATAAATATTATATTATATAAGATACCATGTTAACACAAGACACCATGTTAGCAGTATGGACATGTTAACACAAGACATCATGTTAGCAGTATGGACATGTTAACACAAGACACCAATTTATTACTATGGGCATGGTAACACAAGGCACCATGTTAATACTATGGACATGCTAACACAAAACACCATGATAAGACTATGGGCATGTTAACACAAGACACCAAGACACCATGTTAGCACATTTGGAGGGAGGTGCTAAAGTACACATAGATGAGTCAGAGAAAGGTAACAATGCAAGTCAGACGCAGTAGATGGTGTTGAGGACATGAGTTCTAACATTTTTGCAGAGACTTTTTCATTGCACCCACTGAGGACTATGGAGGACTCTACATCCATCCCTAGTTCGACTTTAGTTGATCATGCTACTTTTGCTGAAATACATTGATTAATAAACCGCATACGGGTTGGTGTCCTTGTATTTCTGGTGTTTCTGTGTTAACTACCAGAATCTGGAAAATTTAACCCTGTATTCCCGTGTGATTCTGAATCTTCCAGGTGCCCCCTATTTTTTATAGAAGTTTATAAACCTACTGCTTAGAACACATTGTAGAAATTATAACCCGTTATAAAGAGGAATTAATAGATGCACTATTAAAATTATTTTTAAACAAAAAGTATATAATCTCTTTATATATCTGGATGTTTATATTAAATAAGAATATCATCGGAACAATTTTATTTAAATAAAATTCAATTAATTAAGAAATTTTGGGATGTTTACCTTTGACGTCAAGACCTCCTCTGTACTTGTCCCAACTTTTGAGCCTTATTTTCTCTCCAAGTAAACTTACAAACTTATCAAAGTCCTTTGTACCAGTTTCTAAAAATAACGAACATCATTAAGTTATGTAATCACAATTATTAAGAAAAACGAATATAGAAATATTTTTAGCATTTTATTAAATTTATATAAAATTTTGAAAAGATTCTATATCAATTTAATTAGCATATTTATCTATAAGTATGCAATTAAAGTATTAAATTATTCTTTTGTTTCCTAGTTATTATCTACATTCGTAGTGAGACAAAATTGAAAAATTTAGCGTTGATAACACAATAATATTATCTAAAATATATCTTTAAAGAATCTACAGTAGTACTCTGTATGTCAGAGGAAAAACCTTCCTATATATATATTTATTTTTTAACAAAAATTCAATATTTAGTGATTCATTTAGAAGATTTTTATATTTTAAATCAATGCCTAGTTTTTTTTTTTCAATCCAGTGAGAAAACTGTTTGATATATTTTTTTTTTTATTATTTCCAATGGCAGATTATGAACAGTTACAGAACAACGAAAAAAAGAACAGAGAAAACAACAAAACATGCTGCAACAGAGTTCATTAATCTAACATATCTCTAGCCTCCCAATATCGCTCGGCGAGAAAAGTCTTGCTCAGAGCAGGACAGTGAAGTAGATGCGTGGGAGTCCATGGCCTCTCCAGAGCTGCACAGAGTGCATATCGAGGAAGGAACAATTTTTAGTCTGTAAAGATGTTTACGCAGGCAGTCATGTCCAGTCGCTAGTCGGAAATAAGCGACTGCTCTACGCCTTGGAACATTACATAGATTTGGGATGGCATTCTTCCAGGACTTTTGGGAAACGCGGTTATAGAGGTCTTCTTGAGCGCGGACATTAAATGATCTTTTGATGAGATTTTTGATAGAGTGGAAGGGTATAGGACGAGATATTTTTAGGATTAAAGCCCCTTTTTAGCCAGGAAGTCGGCTTTCTCATTGCCTGGAACCTCACAGTGGGCAGGAACCCACTGAGGACTAGTTTTTTTGATGGCAGGTTTTCAAGATGATAACGGCAATCCAAACTGTTTGATATAATACGATCAAAACATTGACACTTGAAAATTAATGAAAATTAAATTGAAAATTTAATTGCCAATTAAAATTTAATTCTTATTGACTTTTAAAAAATAATATTTTATTGTGTGGAATTCTATTATGCATAACAAATTGCTATATTTCTGTTGTGTCTTTAGATTTATGTTAACATAAGTGTTTTCGCTCAACTCGTGGCTCAGTGGCAACGTGTGCCGCTGGTGAGCATTAGGACTACGGTTTCAATCCATTGACGGCTTTATTGTAGATACTGTTTCAAAAAGCGAAGAGACTCGATGGCGTTTATGATGTTCAGAATCTAGTCTCGTTGGTCGGACTACCTGGTGGAAGTTTTTCTGAGTGTTCTACCATACGATACGTATGTGTGGGGTAGTTCCCCCAAACAGTCCTCTCGAAAGGCACTGCCCTCCTTCTACAACGACACGGCGCCAAGTCAAACTTCTACATACGGGTGCCCCATCACAATAGAAGTTGCCCGGCTCATTGGCAACAGGTGCCGCCGGTGGGCATTGGACTGAGGTTCGCATCGCCGACGGCATTGCTGTAGACATTGTTTAAAAAATGAGAAGACTCGACGGCATTTGTGATATTCAGCATATTGCCTGATTAATCGTATTGCCTGATTAATCGTATTACTTGGTGAGAGTTTCCGGGTTATTTCCCGTAATAAACGCAAATGCGGGGGTAGTTCTCCTAAAAAATTCTCCAGGGAAGCATTGCCTTCTTTCTTCAACGATACGGAGCCAAGTCAGATTTCTACCTAACGGTGCTCCTTACGAACACACACGGGTTCTTGAACATGGTCTAGATGTTGCTAATCAAGTTGTTTCTTATACCACTTGGCAGACATCTATACCAAGCCCATGGACACCTATGGACTCATGCTGAAGGGAAAATTAGTCAGCTTATTATTATCAGCAAAATTATCAGCTTAATCAGCATTGTGATGGAGCACCCGTAGGTAGAAGTCTGACTTGGCTCCGTGACGATCTACAGCCATATGAGACCGGGGCATATGACTTAAAGTGGATTCCGAACCACTACAAACATCCATGGCAGCAACGAGACTCGAACCGAAAATTGTTTCACCGAGCGCCATTCGGTTATAACTCGATTTAATTTTATATTTAGATCTTTTAACTTTTATAAAATATTTAAAAAAAAAAGATTTATTTCATTAGAAAAGTTGTCAGACTAACTTTTGAAAAAGTTCTGACAGTTCAGATTAAAATAAAGACAAAATCCAAGACAAAACGTTTCGATAAAAACATACGAAATCAAATTCCTTCAGTTTCAGATATAACTTCACGATGGATATAACTTCAGATTGTTTTGGAAAAGTAAATCTTATCATGCATGTAGATTTTTCCTCATCCAATATACACCTTGCGTCGTTTTTGAATCACTTAATAATTTAATCGGTGCAATTTAATGTGAGTTTTTAAAGAACGACGTTCCATTAGAACATTGATTTTCCTTCCAAGAGTTTCGCTAAAATTCTTTTGTTTGTTCTGAGCAGACGAACGAAGAAATCGTCTTTTAATCTTATAAAACATTGAAGGAGAATGTTATTTCAGTACGAACAAAATCGGATAACAGAAAAATAGCAAGAAAAAAAAAGAAAGATTTGTTCGTAACTTAAAGATTTCAGGTTTTAAGAATTTTTTTTTATTATTTTTATGGTTTTATGGTACTGTTTTTTTCAATTTATTTAAGACAACCGTTATGTAATCCTGAAAGTGTTGGAGCCTTAATCTTTCTTTCACGTTCCTATTTTTAGTTGGTTATAAAATTTAGGATTTTTAAATTTTTGTTCAATTTTTACTTTATATATAACATTCACTGGCTTCTAATTTTTTTCAAGTTTCTGAATTTTTTTTTATATAAATCTATTATATTAAAAACTATTTCAGCATCTCTTAAGTTACACTTTTTTAAATAAATTTTAATAATTTTAAAATTAATTATAAAAAAAGAAGTTAAAATTAAAAAAATTATGGAAACATATTTTTGTTTTCTTTATCCCAATTGGTCGACAGCAAGCCTGACAGACCGAATGTTTCTTAGAGCTCTGGCTCACAGGGCCACAGGTTTCGTATTCGAGTCCCCTGCGGCTACATGGATGTTTAGTAGTGGTTCAGAATCCACTTTAAATCGTGGATCCGGGTGTAATATTACTGTACACCGTTGGGCATAGGGCTGGCAACCCTACACCGTACAAGCAAAAACATATCCTGCTCGAAATCTGCCAGTAGGCAGATAGCCTTGGGCCAAAATTGGGCTGGTGTGCCATTGATGATGACCATGATTAATGACTTTAAACAGTAATTTTGGAATTCTATTTTTAATCGCCTTTGGTTTATTATCACTTTAAATCATACGTGTGCATATTTTTAAAATATTTTATCGTAAAGATTTTAATATTATACTTAGATCATTTTAACTTTTATAAAATATTTTTTAAGAAACGGATTTATTTCATAAAATTAAACTTTTGAAAAGTTTTGTCCCATCAACTAAAAATAAAAACCAAATCCAAGAGAAAAAGCGTTTTGATAAAAAATAGATGAAATCAAATTCCTTCAGTTTCAAAGATAACTTCGCAACGCACATCTAGTTGTTTTAGGAAAAAGTAAATCTTACCATGCATGCAGATTTTCCTAATCCAATACACACCTTGCGTCTTTTTTGAATCACTTAATAATTTAATCGGTGCAATTTAAGTAAAGTCTCAAAAAGAACGACGTTCCATTAGAACATTGATTTTTATTCCGAGAGTTTCGCTTAATTCTTATGTTTGTTCTGAGCAGACGAACGAAGAAATCGTCTTTAATCTTATAAAATATTTAAGGAGAATGTTATTTCTGTACGAACAAAATCGATAACAGAAAAATAACAAGAAAAAAAGAAGGATTTGTTTGTAAGTTAAAGATTTTAGGCTTTAAGAATTCATTTTTTTTATTATTTTTAGGTTTTTAGAGAACTGTTTTCTTTCAATTTATTTAAGGCAACCGTTATCTGTTGGATCCTTAATCTTTTTTTTTTCATGTTTATACTTTTAGTAGATCTAAAACTTTTAGAATTTTTATTTATATTTTAGATCATTTTATATACACTCATGTCCATAAATTAAGGGATAATGAAGTTCAGACAAAGAAAGAGACAGAAGCAAAACAAATTTGACTTATTTGTAAAGTCTATTTATTAAACAAAAGGTAAAGAGCAAAAAAAAGATGCTATATGTTTGACATAATTAATAAAAATTATGATTTTTACTCCCTGGAGCAAATTTCAAAAAAGAACCTATTTACAAAAAACAGTTTAACATGGTTAGTATAATGGTTAATAGGGAGTATGTCTCCCGGACGATGCAATACAGGCCTTACAACGCCTAGGCATGCTGAGTATCAAATTATCAATCTGATCTTGGGGAATATTACACCACTCATCAAGCAATGCCCTCCGAAGTTCCGGGTTGACAGGTGGGACGGGGTTTACGGGCTGCAATTCGTCGGCCAAGCATATCTCACACATGCTCTATTGATTCAAGTCCGGTGAGTATGCTGGCCAATCCATACGGGTGATATCCTCCAATTGAAAGCATTCGTCTACAATGTTTGCACGGTGAGGACGGGCGTTGTCATCCATAAACAGAAATTCAGCACCTATGGCGTCCCGAAAAAAACGTACATGTTGTTCCAGAATGACATCCCGGTAGATGTGGCCTGTCATCGTTACACTCTGAACATGCAGGCCAGTTCTGGAACCAAGAATAATTCCTCCCCAAACGAGCCATCCTGCACCACCGTAACGGAGTCATTCAATGGTGTTCTCTTGGTGGTAACGGGTACCTGGCGCTCTCCATATGAAAGTCCGGCGAGAATCAGACTGCAAACTAAACCTGGACTCGTCAACAAAACATCACACAAGACCACTGCTGCGGTGTCCACAATGCATGCTCTACTCTAGGTTAATCGCTGGCGACAGTGTGTTGCGGTAAGTGGAACACATCTGACAGGCCTACGAGCATATAGACCAATGTGCCCAAGCGTCTGTACACGGTCTGTCTTGAAACTGTCGTACCGGTAGCTGGAGAGAGCTGACGAGATAGGTCTGATGCTGTGCTCCGTCTGTTTCTTTTGGCAGTAACTGCTAAATACCGGTCCTCATTCGGCGTTGTAACTCGGGGGCGACCTGTGCTGTAACATCTACTCACATTACCATCATCTTGGAATCGTTGCCAAAGCCTGGAGATGACACTCTGGGCGATTCCAAGTTCCTCGGATACTTCCAGCTGGGTACGTCCACATTCCAGTCGTCCGATAATTCTACCACGTAAAAAATCATCCAAATGCTTCCTTTGTGCCATAACTATGCGGTTATTGCACTGAAAGGCTTTTAAAGCGCTTGTGAACAATTTTACTTCTTTTGCCGCCATTCCTTACATACCCCTCTCTTACACTCTCGTCATTGTGACGTACTATCCGCGCCATCTTGTGGTTTCCTGTAATTTGCATATTCTTCTTCAAGATGTGTGTGATAATTCTACACAGGTGAAATTTTTATTTTAGAGTTCAATTTCTGTGTGATTCTGAATTATCCTTAATTTATGGGCATGAGTGTATTTCATGCTCTGTGCTTCTAATTTTTTTCTTAAGTTGTTGAAGTTGTTGAAAATCTATTATGTTAACAAATATTTTAGCACTTAAATTACACAATTTTTTTGTTACCTTATTTAAGTACTTATTTTAAAAATTAATTTATCGCAAGAAGTTGAAACTAAGAAATTAAGAAAAATCGTTTGTTTTTCCCTATCCCAGTTGGTCGACAGCAGGCTTGAATAGCCGAGTATCTAGCGCTTTGGCGTTCGGAGCCAGACGTTTCGAGTTCGAATCCTGGCGTTGCCATGGATGTTTGTAGTGGTTCGGAATACACTTTGAATCGTAAGAAAATAAGAAAAAAAAATTTTGTTGTTTCTTATCACAGCTGGTGTCAGCAGTAAGCCTAAATGGCCGAGTGTCTAGCGCTCTGGCCTCGGGGCACTTGTTTGAGTTCGGGTACCGGGTGGCGCTATGGATGGTTGTAGTGGTTCTGAATCCACTTAAAACTGTAGGTTCCGGTCTAATATTACTACTACATCACACCACATCAATGTACCTAGAGCTGAGTTTCCCTTTACAGTTTATGATTAATATTGGTGAGAAGTCTGATTGGATCCATGATGCTCTTACGGTCATATGAGACCAGGACCTACGACTTAAAATTGATTCGAACCACTACAAACATCCACGGCATGCCGGGGTACGAAATTAAAACATGTGGTATTGAGCGCCAGAACGCTTGCCACTCGGCCATCGGGCCACACTGTCCAATATTATTGTAGACCGTTGGACTTGTCAACCCTACCCCGTAAAAATAAAAACATCTCCTTTCGAGAAATCTGCCAGAAGAGACGGTGTGGGGTCCACCTTGGGGTAATGCATCACTGATGATGATGATCAATGTATTTAAACAGTAATTTTGGGATTTCTTTTTTTAACTACTTTCGGTTATTATCACTTTAACTCTTATGCATGCATATTTTTGAAGCAGTTTAGCAGTTTTTCATGATTAATAAGACTTTAATTTTTATGCTTAGATCTTTTTAACTTTTTATAAAATATTTAAAAAAGATTTATTTCATAAGAAAAGTTGTCAGACTGACTTTTGAAAAGTTTTGACAGTTCAGATTAAAATAAAGACTAAATCCAAGACAAAACGTTTCGATAAAAATATACAAAATCAAATTCCTTCAGTTTCAGACGTAACTTCACAATACAGTTCTGGTTGTTGTAGAAAAAGTAAATCTTATCATGCATGTAGATTTTCGTAATCCAATACACACCATACGCCGTTTTTGAATCACTTAATAATTTAATCGGTGCAATTTAACGTAAGATCTTGAAGAACGACGTTCCATTAAAACATTGATTTTTCTTTCTAGAGTTTCGCTTAATTCTTTTGTTTGTTCTGAGCAGACGAACGAAGAAATCGTCTTTAATCTTATAAAACATTTAAGGAAAATGTTATTTCAGTACGAACAAAATCCGGATAACAGAAATATAACAAGAAAAAAGAAAGATTTGTTCGTAAGTTAAGGAGTTTGGGATTTAAGAAATTTATTTTTTATTATTTTTAGTGTTTTAGAGCACCGTTTTCTTTCAATTTATTTAAGGCAACCGTTATGTAATCCTAAAAGTGTTGGAGCCTTAATCTTTCTTTCACGTTCATATTTTTAGTTGGTCTAAAACTTTTAGAATTTTTATTTATATTTTTGTTCTAGTTTACTGTAGTTGCACTTTAGTTTATTTATTTTTGTTCTAGTTTTCACTGCTTCTAATTCTTTTTAAAGGTATCTATCTAAAATTCCTAAACAAAATGTTCGACGATGTCGAAATTAGCACTATACTAGTATAAATTGAATTTCTTTATATAATTAATAAAAATGATTTTAAAGCTTTATTTCACGATGACCATTATCAAAACCAAAAACATAAACATATATCCAACCTTTCTAAAGCATGTTTACAAATTATTGGTTGAAATTTAAAGTGTTAGTTGAATTAAATCTCTTTATAAAATTCTACCAAACAAAACAAAAATGAACAAAATGGACTAATAGAAGAGCATTAATAAATTTCGCCAACCAAAAAAAAAATGGTATCTAAAGCGGAAGAACATAATTCGGAAAAATTCGTTGTTGTTGTTGTCGTATCCCCTGAAGAGTACAAGAAAATCAAATATCATGGCGCTCCCGAATAATATTGACTATGTTGATTGCCTGCTCGGAGTACAAATCCTCTTCCGAGGGATGGTTCAGAGAATGTACGGCGGCTGCAACAGCTGGACAAACATAACGAGGAGTAAGCTCGAAATCAGGGCTGCTGCCCCATTTTTGGTATTTTTTAACGCCATCAGCAAAAATTTTCATATTTTCTGTGGTGTTTTATCTATAATCTTGTGCAGTAATAACTGTTTTTCTGTTGATATTTAGTTCTGTAATTTGGTATTTAGTTTTAATCTTGGAAAAATTTAAATATATAATTCCTTCTAATGCATTTGCATCTGCGAGGGACGAAGCATTGAAAGAAAAATTCTTTCTGATGAAGTTTAGTTGACAGAAATAACGGAAATTCATTAATTACTAGAAACTGTGACTTATGAGCGATTTTAAATTGGCTGTTAATAGTTCAGAAAATCGAAATGTAATGATGTTAAAGTTTTAATGTTTCGTATTAATTTTAAATGTTCCATTATATATTAATAATAATGATATCTAGTCTCTACAAAATATCTTGCAGACAAGCGTGGTTCTTAAGATAATGCGAAAAGATATGGTTAATAATTCTCAGAGGTTGGTTGACAAGTGTCAGCAATATAGTTGGTTCATTGTAATTGTTTCGGGGAGGTAGATATTATAAAAATGAGTTTTAGGTATTCTGAAATAAATTTTTCTCACACATATTGCATTTGTAAATAGTTTTTTTTTTTATTTTCAATTGCTAGGAAAACGTCCCATAGAACAATAGAGCTATCAAGAACTACTACACCACACCACACCACGTCGCTGTGTGTAGAGCTGAATTACCTCTATACAGTTTGGGAATGGTGTTGGTGAGAAGTCTGCCTGGGCTCAAAGACGCTCTTACAGTGATATGGTGATTACAGGGAGACCAGGACCTACTGCTTCAAGTAGATTCCGAACCACTACAAACATCCATGTCACCGCCAGGACTCGAATCTTGTGGCACCGAGCGCGATAGCTCTAAGCACTCGGCCATTCAGGCTACGAACTATCAAGAACTAAGAGCAAAAAGAAGACCAAAGCCAATGCCTACTGAGGGATCGTGCTTTCTAATATCTCGACTCATCTATAGGTCTGGCCTGATGATAATTATCTAGAGCTCTTTGGTACCATATGCATTCAGGTTTGAATCATGTTGGTGGTATGGATGTTTTTAGTGGTTCAGTATCCAGGTTAAACATCTCCCGGTCTAATTAGCGTAAAGTGTGCAAAAACTGCCGCAGAGAGATTAACCAAATCTCTGTAGGCCCACAAACAACCAAACATCGTAGAAGATGGTCCCTGTCCATTACTTCTCCATATATACAAGTGGGTGAATAGGATCTGTTGAAGTGCTTATGAGATGCAGACGGGCGGCAAGGCAAACAAGGCCCGTAGACAGGCGCAAAGACGCCACTGCTATGTATCTTGGTTTATCGGGAATAAGAGAAGGGCTTACCCTCCTCCAATTTTTAGGGCTGTATTGGTCTGAAGATCCCGCAAGGAATTAAATGTAAATGTGTCAAATAGAAGATCCTTATTGAATAGACCACATAATCAAGCCAAGACAATGAAAAGCCCTATATAGATTTATTCTAAAGCGATTGCTTGCGATTCCGAGGGATATACAACTACCCTTAACAATCAGAAACTCTTTAGATATTCGATGTAAGACTGGATCTAGTGGAAACCATATATAAAAATAGAGATATTGCACCTAGTGTTTGAAAGTAAGTTAGTTGCAGCCAGATATCTTTCTACTGATTGGCTGTATATTTTTGCATTTCTAAATATTCATTTGTACATTTTCGAACTACACATTTCATTTCATTAACACACTAAGATTATATTATGTACCACAATGTGGATTTGAATCCTGGCGGTGTCATGGATGTTTTTAAGTGGTTCGGAATCCATTTTAAACCATAGACTTCTGCCTCCTATAAATGTAGAGCGTCACGGAGCCCAGTCAGACTTCTCACTCACATCATTCCAAAACTGTAAAAAGGGGCAACACAGTTCTTGGCACAGTGATGTGGTGTGGTGTGGTAGTAATAGTTTCACAATGTGTAAATTTGGTATTTAAGCCAACTTTTTAATTTGATGTTAATATAAAATGAAAGCTCTTGGGTAATCAATAAGTTCGAATTTTTTCTGCGTTATTTTTATTAATATTAAAAAATAATTTTAATTTTACTTTATTTTATAACTTTCATAACGTTAAAATATTGTATATATTATGAATACATACCATTGCTGAACATCTCGTCATCTGTTGTTTGGCGAGCTTTGCAAAAAAGTACGCCAAATTTAAAATTTACAGATCCCTACAAATAAATTAAAAATCATTCTTACTATTTTATAATTCATATATTATTTATTATTTAACTTATTTACTATTCATTATTTATTATTTATATATTACCATATTTATTGGAATAAATATTACAGATTGTAAAAATAAAAAAAAAAAACTTTGAACAATTTTAATTACAAAACAGTGAAACTTACTTCTTGTTCCTCTAGCAATAACAAGTCCTAGAAAAGAAAGAAAAAAAAATATTACTTAATAAGAAATATATTTCTATAAATTTAATATATTTTTCTAGCAACCAATTAAATTATTAAATGCAAACACTTAGAATAAAAATATATGCGAATGGTGTTGTTTTGAATAACAGTATTTATGGATATTTTATTAATATTTTTGAAATTTACTAATATTTTTTATTAATAACAGTATTTTTGGATATTTAGTAAATACGTAATATTTTTAGGTGCTTCAATTTTTGAACTACAAAGGGACGAAAAAATATTATTTACATTTACAGGTTTATTTGAAAATTTTTACATTCAATAAAAAAAGATGTTCAAAATTTTTAATTTTAAGCCATAAACAAATATAACCATGTTTCTTCTACACAGTGGCAAAAGCGACCCCCTGAGGCGATCATGAGAAATGGATATATCGGCCTTGAGGCTCTCAGTCGAAAGGAAGTCAAACGCATCCCTTCTCACCTGCTGAGAAAACATTTGGTTGGTCTAAAGACTCTCACCCAGAGAGGAAGTATATTTAGTATAACCCTGCGTATTAGTTGATCTACATACTGTAAACTATTTGTTATTATAAATGACAACAGATGGCGCCACGAACAAGAGACTCTTCCATAACTCCTCCTCCTGTAACTCCATATAAGGCTGCTGTCTTATACGGGGATTCGAATGTAAGAGCGAGGGCAGAAAAAAACGCGACGGAATTGCTGATGGCGGGCGGTTGCTCGAATAAGTATTTTGGAATGTGAATAAATATTTTATATATATATCAACTGAAAGTTGTGTTTATTAGTGAGAAAAGAAAAGAAGATAACAATACTTTCACCCGGTGAGGAAGTATATTTAGTGCAACCCAGTAACATGTACCATTATTGAACATTAGGGCTGAGATTTAGAAGTCTGCCGGCCCTGTTTCAAAGAACAGGAGACTCAATGGCGTTTGTGTTATTCAGCATTTTGCCTCATGAATTTCGCCGTGTTTTCTCCCACACGATCCCCAAATGTGTGGTAGTTTCATCTTCCTGAAAGACACTGCCCTCCGTCTTCAGCGACACGGAGACAAGTCAGACTTCTACCTATAGGTGCTCCATCACAACAGAAGACCCCCAATTGTCCCCTTCCCTTCTCTCCTTCTATGAGACCACACAGAGTTCGGACTTGGTGTTAGATGTTACCAAGTGGGATAAGAAACAATATAAGAGTTTTTCTTACAGTGCTTTTTTTTTTTTGTAAGTTCGTTAATCCGTAAAATATGGAATTTTCAAGTATTGTCAAACTTCTGAATAACCAAGTAAGTATTGTGTTTTTGAAAAATATTTTTCAGGAATTACAAATTATTCCACAACGTAGAAAAAAAACAAAAAACACAGATTTTCTAGTTATTGGGACTTCCATAGAAAGTTTTCTTTGCAAAAAAAAAAAAAATAAAAAAAAAAAAAAGGAATCGATCCCCCATGCAATTATCCCCGCTCAAATGTGCCTTAAAATTCGACGTAAAAGACGTATCTAAAGAGAGAATTTAAATATCCAATGAAAACCCGCATGTTATTTCGTAAGTAGGGAAAAATACTTCGAACTGAAAAGTAGGGAAAAAAATATCAAATTGAGAAAAAAAAGTGATTCTGGATTAAGCATCCATTATTTATTGAACTGAAAATGAAAAAAAAAAAAAAAAAAAAAAAAAATTAAAAGGTGAAGAAGAAAAACAAATTGAAAAGGAATCCTTAAATCTTTTTGAATAGGAAACATTTTTTTTTCTGTATGTGTTTGTGATGAAGTGAACATTTAAACGTGCACGGGGAAAAAATACCAGAGATCCCGAGGGAAAATTCAAAGCACGACGGGGAATGTTCCTTGACTATTTTGAGAGGTTTTAGGGAAAGGAAAATCAGTTAACAAGATTTTTGGCTTTACTTCGGGGTCTTGAGGGAAAATGTTGCCACAAAAGTTTTAGGCGTAAAGTGGTTTCGAGACCCTGAAGAAGGACATATAAGTACAGGAAAAGCTTCAAAATGTTCGTTTTCAGTAGTAACATAATTTCCAAAGCACTGAAAAATTATCAATTTCACTTTCACAAAGTCACACGTGCCACCTGGGTAGTACTAAGTGAGGAACGTCGGTGCTGTCCTTATAGCATAAAAAAACCACGGTCTAAGTATTTGCTAGCTGCATTAGGAAAAGAAAACTATTAATAAAGGGAAATGTAGTATCAATGGTTTCTAGCAATCTTTTTGTGTAACAATAAAAATGTTTAATTCATTGATAAATTGCATTGTTTTTATACTTTTTTAAATTCAATTATTCTGAAATGAAGTATATGTTAAATGAAGAAATAAATGAATGAATTTTATCCCACAGTATCGGTGAAGAATTATTAATCTACGGCAGGAGTAATCAGCATTTTTATACCTACCACCTACTTTTGTATCTTTGTCAGAAATAAAATTTGCTAACCACCCACAGTTCCAGAGTTGTGGTGAATTATAAAGTAGGGAAGTGACTTTACTTTAACTTACTGGAATTACTTTATAAGTTTTATAAAGTATATATAGTAATAAAAATTTCTTACCAACTATTTTACGTCGAACTTTCACTAAATTTGGCAGAATAAATATTTATAAAACAACCCACTCTATTTCAATGTCGTTTATTTATACTTTGCATGCATACAAGCATGAAGTCTGATGAAGTTGCATTTAATTAATTAAATTATTAATGAGATTCCTCATGCCGTGTATCTGAATACTGATGGTGTAGTCGATTTTTGTAAGGAACAAACGAATGTCTCCTCTTTTGGAAATATTCAGACAGTTTCTTTCTCGTATATAATGCCATTAACAGCACTACAAATTGGCTTGATTGAATATGAAGTAGGGAAAGTTATCAATAAACTGAATATTATATCCCTCATTTTTAAACAATACTTGTAAATTCATCTATTTTAATATTTAAAAAAATCAATTAAATTTAAAATAAAAAAAGGAAAGTGCTTCAGTAATTGACAAAATTTCTATCGCCCACCATGAAAACTAGAACGCCCACTAGTAGGTGGGGATCAGGTTGACTGTCACTGCTATGCATGTCGCGACCTCATAATGTTTGATTAATATATTTACTTTTTTATTATTTTATCATTCATTATTTGAATTTATTTATCTAATGTAGTTTTTAATATTTCTTCACTCTTAAATACTTTCATAACAGCATAATGTTGCCTAATTATAAGGTTTGTGACATGCACAAAATTGTGTTAGTGAATGCAGATTCTACCTGGTTTTATTAGATATGCTTCAGCAAGTATTGAAATAAATATTAATTTGCTATGGGATTCAAATATTATCAAACAACTAATACACTCTACATGCTTCATAGTGTATTCTTATACACGTGTATATGTTTGTACAGCTAATATGAGTGTACATATAATATATGCTTCAAATTCAAGTACATATGCTTCGTGGTATATTTTAATATACATGTATATGCTTCATAGTATATTCTAATATACGTGTATATACTTCAGCTAATACACTTGATAAATATTGGTTTTGAAATAAATATTATTTTGCTATGTGATTTCAAATATAATCTAACAGCTAATACAAGTGTATATGCTTCATTGTATATTCTAATATAACTGGTGGGCTGAAAAGTTCGTGGGCTGACACATAGATGGTGCTACTAGTATTAAATCCATATGATTTTTAGTTAGCCCTAACCTTCAAAAGACACCTGCATACATTTGACAGCTGTTGCACTATTAGTATGTGAGTTATAACATTAACATAACACGCAGTGAAGCAACTTTTGTTAGTTTGAAAAAATGGATAAAAAAGGAATTTCGTGTGTTAATAATGCATTGCTTATTGGCGAAGAAAAATACTATTGAAGCCAAGGCTTGGCTTGATCAACATTATTCGGACTATGCACCAGGAAAATCAACCGTAGAGAAGGGGTTTGCTAAATTTAAACGAGGCGAAATGAGCACCGAGGACGATGCACGATGGACGCCCCAAAGAGCCTGTTACTGACGAAAACATCAAAAAGTCCCAAAATAATTTCTGATAACCGTAAAGTGAAGTTGATTGAGATAGCTGAGACCCTAAAGATATCAAAGGAACGTGAATGAATATATTTGGATATGCAAAAGCTCTGTTCAAAGTGGGTGCCGCGCAGAGCTCACAATCGACCAAAAACATCAACGAATTGATGATTCTAAGCAGTGTTTGGAGCTGTTCAATCAAAATAAACCCGGATTTTTGTGTCGATATGTGACAATGGATGAAACATGGCTCCATCATTTCACACCGGAGTCCAATCGACAGTCAGCCGAGTGAACTGCACGTGATGAACGCTAAAAATGCTATAAAAATGCTATAACTCATATACTAATAGTACAACAGCTGTCAAATTTATACACGTGTCTTTTGAAGGTTAGTGCTAACTAAAAATCATGTGGATTTAATACTAGTAGCGCCATCTATGTGTCAGCCACTGAACTTTTCAGCCCACCTGTTAAGTGTATATGCTTCAACTAATACACTTGATAAAAATTGGTTTTGAAGTGAATATTAATTTGCTATGTCGAATTAATATGTGTTTCAAATTAACATTAATTCGACACAGTGAATTATTTATTCCAAATATTATCTCCCAGCTAATACACGTATATATGCTTTTTGTTTATAGTATATTATATGTACACTTGTACAGCTAATATGCGTGTACATCTTATACACGTGTATAGGCTTCTTATTCAAGTGTATATGTTTCAGCTGATGCACTTAATAAATAACAAATTAATATTTATTTCAAATTCAATATGTAATTTTAAATATTATTAGAAAATATTTTATATTAATTATCTAATAAAACAAAGTAAAAATAAAAACTATCAATAGTAAATGACTTATTCAATAATTTAACATCTTTGTTTTATTTATTTATTTAATTTTTGAAAAAAAAAAAAAAAAAAAAATCTTGGTTTCAGACATGAGTATTGTGTATTGCAGTTTTTCCTGCCCCGACGACACCATATTTCCGAAATTTCTTTTTCCCCGTCTCAAAATGTCTTCCTCCTCCCCTCTCGCACTTGAACCTTCTCAATCTCTCTCATCCAATCAATTTTGAGTGGTTGGGGAATAAATGGAACTGGCAAAAAAATCCCCAGTAGGGAATATCGAGGGAAAGCTTTCAATCCGTGTTGTGAAAGAGGAGAAATAGAAATCGTAATTTTTTTTTCTTCCTACTGAAGAAAAGCATTTTTTTTTTTTTGTTGCAGTAAATAACAGAAGGTGTTGATAGACTACAAAAATGAGAGGTTTATTTTTATTAAGGGAAGGAGAAAAAAAAATAGGTAAACATTTTGAGGAATTCGAAAGCAGTTTGCAGATAATATAGAATAAAATTTGTTTTTAAATTAAGTAAACTAATTACATATTTTGAATTATGATTTACTTATATTGCGTAGGTTATTAATCTTTTAAACTATTGTATATAATGATTTACATTGTTTTTAATACATTGCGAACGCGGGGCCTGAATGCAGAGTGGCTAACGCGCAGGCGCTCGGTACCACAGGTTTCGGGCTCGAGTCCCCGGAGCCATGGATGTTTGTAGTGGTTCGGAATCCACTTTAAACAGTAGTCCCGGTCTAACATGATGATCATTTCGGAGGTATTGTTACTCCACGCCCATAGCTTATTTTCAAGCTACACCGTACCTCCTGGGTAGTGGTAAGTGAGTAACGTCGGTGCAACTCTTGCCTTAAGGTATCGAAAACAATTGTCTAAGTGCTTGCCAGCTGCATTAGAACAAAAAAAAAAAACAATTCGAATGCAATATATTTTATAAAAACTTTGGGAAGATTTAGATCAAGGGATACTTAAACAAAGACTTAAATCAGTCTTTAAAAAAAATTTTTGTATAGAAATCATGAGATAATAAAAGAAATGCGTGCGCTTTTCATCAATAAATATTAAATATTCAACAAGAATAATCACGAACTTAAAAAAAAAATAAACTGCTCAAAACAGAAAAAGAACATTCTTTTCTCTTCTTCATGGGCGCAACAGCCTCAGATGGGCCAAGGCCGTATGCCTACTGGCAGATTTCGAAATAGGAGATGATGTTTCCTTTTTTGGGGTAGGATTGTCAGCCCTATTCTCTATACTCATAATAGACAAAGACCTACTGTTTAAAGTGGATTTCGGACCACTACATACGTCTATGGACTCTAATCCGAAACCTGTGGCAGGGAGCGCCAGAAGTAAAAGAACATTAGGATTTTTGAAAAAGAAACTGCAAATGAAGATAATGCGCAGTTTGGAACGAAAACTGATATACAATAGCCCACACCAAATTGTGCCACTAAAAATCGACCATTTCGGTTCAAGAATGACATTGGAATATGCAGTTTCCCGAATTTCATATTGAATGGACATTTTTATGTTATAAGGAGTGATCAAAAAGCGCACTGCCAATAAGCACCAACATCGAGGCATGAGATTATTGTGGCATTAATTTATTTTCAAAGTGTGTATGGTAAAGGCTGAAACATTAAAAATGGCGACTTTAATACTAAATGCTTTCAAATAAGATCAACAAGATGCATTTTTCAATTCCTTCTAATAGTTCACACTCTCCCTATATATATCTTGTTCAAATTTTAAATCGTTCATAAAATATTTTTTCATTCATCCACTCAAGTTCAAATACATTTTTTTTGAACATGTAGTGGATGACACTGGATGTTAATACAAGTTTTTTCAAATATTAATTCAGTAATTAAGTTTAATTAATTATTATTTTTATTTTTAGATTTAAGTTGCACGTTTCTAATAACAGATGGCGCCAGATGCAAGAGGAAAAATTCAACTTATTTGTAAAGGCTTTTCTGCAATATAGTGAAAAAAAGTAGGAATTGACTTAATTTTTTATATTACTTGTTTTCCTTATTTTTTTTTTTATTGGCTGCCAATGGACAAACATCGGAGAATGAAGAATGTGTATGGAGAAACATGTCTGTTGAAATCTACCTTAGTGGAATAGTGATCAAAGTTCAGAGTTAGTCAAGATTCAAGTAGATATGAAATATGGAAAATCATCCATGTCCAATACAGAATACAACCAGCGGACAGCTTACGGCGGAACGTCGCCTATCCATTCGTGTGCTTTCCAAAACATCCCGAAATACGCTCAAGAGCCAAAACATTATGACCACCCCTACATTTTGCAATGAACTCGCCTGGATGACGTGGAAGGCACGTGATCAGGTGGAAGTGGTATTTAACTGGTATTGTGGTGGTATTAATCCATGCCAAGGCGGGTTGAAGTTGTGTTGCGCGCCAACTCGTTATTGACAGGTGGTCATAATGTTTTGGCTCTTGAGTGTAAGCTTCGGTAGCTTGCAACACATCCTTTTGCGGGAGATAGTGGGTTTCGAACAAGTTTATCTATTTTACATAACGATTAACTTAACATTAATCAATGGATATATTTTATTTGCATCATTGATTGTCATAAATAAAATAACTGTTAATTTTTAAATTATAATTTCAAATTATATTGAACTGCAACATATTTTAGTGTTGTGATTTAAAAGAAAATAATTATGTAGCATTTTAAACCAATTAATTTTTATTAAGCAACAATAGTTCGAGTATTTAAATAGACAGCTTCAAAAAGCCTTTAGTTAAAAATTAATTTAAAACGTTATATTATTCTATTAATTCTTCCATAATACTAATATTCCTTATTTTATCTTCCATTTGAATAATTGAATTATATATATATTCATGAATTTTATTAAAAACAAATGCAACATTTTATTGAGCACTTTAGAAATAAACTTCACCGGAAAAATAATTGAATTCTTTATTTCACTATGCCGTTTTTACTCTAATCAAATACCATTAGTTTCAATCTACAAAAAGAACTGCCAACATAATTTTTAAAAATTATTTTACTAAAAGTATTTCCACTTCTCTCCTACGCTTTATGAATAATTCAGAATAAACGTTAATATTTCAGTGAGCAGTTTATTTAATGAATTTCCCATTTTATAAAACACACATTTTCAGTTCACAAAAAGAATCACTTTTCAATGAAGAAAACCCATTTAGAACTGCGATGAATCAATATCAATCGTTATAATTTTTCACTAGTGTCATTCCGAAATGCAGAGTTAGTTTAAAAATGTCATACAAAGCACCACGCTTTTAGAACAGTGAAATTCATTTTCTCGTCAGTCATTTTATTCATATGTTAACAATTATTTTTTTCTTTTTAGTTTGAATGACTCTAAAAGCCTTTTTAGTTTTTTTTAAACTAGTAATTTATTTTTAATAAGCAATAACAGTGGACTTTTTCAGTTCAAAAGTCTTTTAGTGAAAATATAAGTTAAATAGAACAATAGCTTTTAATTCTTCCATATTATAGTATTCCATCAATTCATCTTCCATTTGAATAACTGAATTGTCAAATTTACATCTATAAAAAATTGCAAATGCAACATTTTATTCAGCACTTCAGAAATGCACTTTAACGAACAAAAAAAAAAACCATTTGAATTCTTTATTTCTTCTCACATTTATTCTAATAAAATACCATTAGCTTTTCTCAAAGAAATGATTAACTTAAAAATTATTTTACTAAAAGTATTTACACGTATGTCCAAAGCATTTTGAATAATTCGGAATAAACGTTAATATTTCAATGAGCAGTTTATTGAATGAATATTTTTTATCAAACACGCATTTTCAGTTTCACTTTTTACAGAAGACCCATTTGGAAGTTCGACAAATCAAATTAAAATCACACCCCCATCTCCACCAGAGAATGTTTGCAACAGATAGAAGCTTCGATGTGTTGAGTTTATAATGAGGGCCTTGTTTGAGTGATCTAAATAATGTTTTTCAAGTTACACTCAAAAGAGGAAAACATTTTGGAGTCTTACATTTTGAGCAGTAGATGAATCGCCTGGATAATCAATTGGGGCTTCTCAAAATTGTTGAGTTATGGGTGGAAGTCGAGTTTTATCCTTTTAACTGGTATTTTTTTTTATTATTTTCAATAATTTATTGTGCAGCAGGCAGGTTGCTATTATAATATATATTAGTGAAAAGCATTAAATTTATATTTTATTGAAGCATTAAATTTCTTTTTATGCATACTGGGTGATTTCTGTTATGCTAGTGTTATGAATGAACATTTATGGTGTGAAATTAGAGTAATTGTTGATCTAAATAATATTGTTCAAATTATGAAGCTATTTTTTTAAAATAAAATAAACTTAAACGTCATATTAAGTATGCTTAATCTGACGTAAAAAGTTAAGCATGCTTACTTATAGTACATTATTAGAATAAACGTCAGCAAGAAATAAAAATTCAAATGTTTTTTTTTCCCGTTGGAATTTATTTTAAAAAGTGCTCAATAAAATGTTGCATATGCCCTTAATAAAATTCAAAAAAATGTATTTGATAATTCAATTATTCAAATGGAATGTGGTAATGTGGTAATGTGATTATGGTGGAATTAAACGAAATTCCGTAATTTCAAATCAATGCTTGTTTATAACACCAGCACAACGGAAGTGCCAAATATGTTTAAAGAAAACTATAGTTTTCAATTTTAAATTATAGTAGCAATCAAGTAATTCACCGTATCATGCCGTTCTATAAATTATGCATGAAAATAATGAATGAAATCAGTGATGAAGAATGAATCTCGACTGAGTTTATAAAGTAGAATACCATTAGTTTCAATCTACAAAGAAATGATTAATTTTTAAAATAATTTAATTTTACTAAAAGTATTTCCCACATCTATCCTACGCATTTTGAATAATCCAGAATAAACGTTAATATTTCACTGAGCAGTTTATTTAGTGAATATCCCATTTATCAAAACGCATTTCCAGTTCACGGAAGAATCACTTTTCAGTACAGAAAACCCATTTGGAAGTGCGACAAATCAAATTAAAATCGCACCACATCTACCAGAGAATGTTCGCAACGGACAGAAGCTTCGATGAATGATGAGTTTATAATGAGAGCGTTGTTTGAGCGAGGGAATTAAAGTGGGCTTTTTCAGTTAGCAGTCAAAGAGGAAGAACAGCTTTGGAGGCTTCCATTTTGACAATAGAGGAAAATTCAATTAATAATCAATTAAGGTACTTTCCAAACTGTTGGAGGGAGAATTGTGTAAAAGTCTAGTTTCATCCTTCTTCGCAGAGTTTATTTATCATTTTCATGTATTGTATATTGCATGGTATGGAATGTACGATGAATTGATGGATTGTTATTATAATGACTGTGAAAACTATGCCAGCTTGTTATGGAGCTTTGGTTTGAAATTAGGGAAATGATTGCTGATCTACATAATATTCTTATACATGAATATCATTATACAAGAAAATCTTTATTATTTTCAATTATAATTTATTGTACATCCCAATACGATGATTTGTTATCTTAATAACAGTGAAAACTCTACTTTACTTGAAACATATTGGTTACTTTCGGTTATGCAAGTGTAGGAAGGAATGTTAGTTTGAAATTATTGTTGATCGAAATAATAATTTTCTCTAATTATGAATTTTTTTTATGGGGGCGGGCATAAAAGTACATGTTATCCCTCTTCACGTAGTTTATATATTATTTTCATGTATAATTTAATGTACGGAATAGTACGATAAATTGATGAATTGTTATTATAATAACAGTGAAAACTATAGTTTACTTGAAACATATTATGTCCTTTCGGATATGCATATGTTATGAGTCATTTGTCTGAAATTAGGGGAAATATAAGATATTTTCGTGACTAAGAAATTAATTATTTTGCTTTACATACCAATTATTTTTAATAAGTAATAAAAGTACGAGTATTCAAATAGACAGCTTCAAATTCGTTTTAGTAATAAACTAAATTAAATTGTAATATTCATCTTTTAATTTTTTTCATGATACTAGAATCCCCTCAATTCATCTTCCATTTGAATAAACGAATTATCAAATTTTACATCTATGAATTTTATTTAAAATAAATAAAATATTTTATTGATCACTTTAGAAATAATCTTCAAAGGAAAAAAACCTTATCATTCTTTATTTCACTCTGACGTTCATTCCAATAAAATGCCATTAGTTTCAATCTACGTTGATTAATGATTGATTAATTTTAAAAAATAATTTTTATAAAAAGTATTTCCACGTATCTCCTGTGCCTTTTGAATAATTCAGAATGGAAGTTAATATTTCACTGAGAAGTTTATTTAATTATTATCCCATTTTATCGAACACACATTTTTAGTTCACGCAAGAATCACTTTCCAATACAGAAAACCCATTAGGAAGTGCGAGAAATCAAATTAAAATCGCGCATCAATCACAGAATGTTCGCAAAAGACAGAGGCTTTTGATGAGTGATGGGTTTATAATGAGAGCCTTGTTTGTGCGAGGGAATTACGGTGGACTTTTTTCAGTTAGCAGTACTGAAAGAGGAAGAACAGCTTTTGGAGTCTTCCATTTTTTGAGTAGAGGAAATTTAATTAATAATCAATTAAGGTGCTTTCAAAAATTGTTAGAGGGAGAATTGTGTGAAGTCGAGTTTTATCCGTCTTCACAGAGTTTCTTTATTATTCTCATGTAAAATTTATTATACGGCATGGTACGATGAATGGATGGATTGTTATTATAATGACTGTGAAAACTATAGATTTCTTTAAACATTATTTTGTGATAACTGATTTATGCTGGTGTTATGAATAAGCATTAGTTTGAAGTTAGGGAAATGATTGCTCCTTTAAATAATATTCTTATACATGAATATAATTATTATTTTCATGAATAACATATTGCAGTACGATAAATTGATGGTTATTATAATAGCAATGAAAACTGTAGTTTACTTTAAACATACTGGCTGCTTTCTGTTATACTATTAGTGCTATGAAGGAGCCATTGGTTTCAAATTAAGGAATTGATTGTTGATCTCAATATTATTTTTCTAATTATAAAAAATGTTGTTGTGAGAGAGAAATCAAGTTTAAAATAAATTCACAGAGTTTATTTATTATTTTGATGCATAATGTATTGTATGGCATAGTACTGTATTAATGGTTTTTATTATAATAGCAGTGAAAAACTATAGTTTATTAAAATATATTGCGCACTTTCAGATATGTTAATGTTGGGAATCATTATTCGTTTGAAATTAGGGAAATAATTTCTTCGGACAAAGAAAACGATTTTGTAGATTTATATACCTATTATTTTTAATAAGATAATTCGAATATTCAAATAGAAAGATTCAAAAATTCTTTTAGTTGAATATGGTTAAATAGTAACAAATTCCGCATTTTAAATCATTCATAATTGTAGTAATTCTATGAATTCATCTTCTATTTGAATTATCAAATTTACATTTATGAATTTCATTAAAAGCAAATACATTCATATTAGTGAGCACTTTATAAATAAAACTTCAACGGTAAAAACACATTTGAATTCTTTATTTCACCCTGACGTTTATTTTAATAAAATGCCATTAGTTTCAATCTACAAATAACTGATTAATTTTAAAAATAACTTTACTAACAGTATATTCCGTCTCTCCCACGACTTTTGAATAATTCAGAATAAACGTTAATATTTCACTGAGCTGTTTATTTAATGAATATCCCATTTTATCAAACACGCATTTCCAGTTCACGCAAGAATCACTTTTCAATACAGAAAACCCGTTTGGAAGTGCGACAAATCGAAATTAGAATCGCACCTCCACATCCACCAGAGAATGTTCGCAACGGACAGAAGCTTCGATGAATGATGAGTTTATAATGAGAGCCTTGTGTGAGCGTGGGAATTACTACAGTGGGCTTTTTCAGTTAGCAGTCAAAGAGGAAGAACAGCTTTTGAGTCTTCCATTTTGAGAATAGAAGAAATTTAATTAATAATCAATTAAGGTGATTTCGAAGATTGTTGAGGGAGGGCTGCGTGAAGTCGATATTTTTATACTTTGCAGCATTTATTTATAATTTTCATGTAAAATTTATAGACGAATTGATGGAATGTTATTATAATAACACTTGAATCTACAGTTTACTTTAAACATATGAGGTGATTTCTGTTATGCCAGTGTTATGAATGAGCTTTGGTTTGAAATTAGGGAAATGATTGCTGATCTAAATGATATTTTTATAGATGAATAAAATTATACAGGAAGATATTTATTATATTCATGTATTATTTATTGTACCGCGTAGTACGATGAATTGAGGGATTTTTGTTATAATAACAGTGAAAACTTTAGTTTACTTTAAACTTATTAGGTTCTCTCTGTTATACTGGAGTTTTGAATGAGCATTTGTTTGAAATTAGGGATTTTTCGAACCAAGAAAAATAATTATGTAGCTTTACATACCAATAATATTTAAAAATGCAATAACAATTTTAACATATACACCCTTTTTAGTTAAAAACTATGTTAAATAGAAACAAAGTTTTTTAATTCTTCCATAATACATTATTCCACCGATTCATTTTTCATTTGAATAATTGAATTATCAAATTTATATATATTAATTTTATTGAAAGCAAATGCAACATTTTATTGAGCACTTTAGAAATAAACTTCAACGGAAAAAAACACTTAAATTCCTTATTTCTCTCTGACGTTTATTCTAGTAAAAACCATTAGTTTCAATCTACAAAGAACGGATTAATTTTAAAAAAGAATTTTATTAAAACTATTTCCATGTCTCTCCAACGCTTTTGAATAATTTAGTATAAACCTTCATATTTCACTAATCATCCATTTTATCAAAGACACAATTTCCAGTTCACGAAAGAATCACTTTTCTTACAGAAAACCCATTTGGAAGTACGACAAATCAAATTAAAATCACGCCTCCACCTCCACTAGAGAATGTTCGCAACAGACAGAAGCCTCGATGAGTTTATGATGAGAGCCTTGTTTGAGCGAGGGAATTACTACTGTGGGCTTTTTCAGTTGACAGTAAACAAGGAAGACCAGTTTTTGGAGTCTTCCATTTTGAGAGAAAAGAAAATTTAATAAATAATCAATTAAGGTATTTCCCAAAACTATTGAGAAGAGGGATTGTGTGAAGTCAAAGGTTTAATCCCTCTTCACAGAATTTATTATTGGCATGGTACGATGAATTTATACTGAATTAAAATTATGTGGATGTTACCATGAATGTGAAAACTATTGTTACATTGGGCATTAGTTTGATGGATTGATCTACATAATATTTTTTTAGCTATACTTGTTGGGATGTGATGTCGAGTTTCTTCCCTCTTCACAGAGTTTATTTATTATTTTTATATTAATTTATTATACGACATAGTACGAGATGAATTGATGGGTTGTTATTATAATGACTGTAAAACCATAGTTTAGCTATGCAACATTGGTTGGGAATTGATTGCTGATTTTTCTAATTAGAAATTGTTCTGTAGGGGGAAGTAGGTTTCATCCCTCTTCACAGAGTTTATTTTTTGTTTTCATGTGTAATTTATTGTACAGCAAAGTCTCATAAAGTGATGGATTCTTATTCTGATGGATTTAATGATGGATTTAAATTCTTCTATAATAGTAGTATTTATTCAATTAATGTTTTCATCATTTCAATAATTGAATTATCAAAAATCATATATATGAACTTTGTTAAAAAACAAATGCAACATTTTGTTGAGCACTTTCGAAATAAAATTCAACGGAAAAAAAACCCATTTGAATTGTTTATTCTAATAAAATACCATTAGTTTCAATTTTCAAACTGCTGATTAATTTGAAAAATAATTTTACTAAAAGTATTTCCAAGTCTCTTCTACGCTTTTGAATAATCCAGAATAAACGTTAATATTTCACTGACAGGTTACTTAATTAATATCCCATATATATCAAACACACAATTCCAATTCACGGAAGAATCACTTTTTCATGCAGAAACCCATTTGGAAGTGTGACAAATTCATTAAAATCGCGCCTCCACCAGAGAATGTTTGCAACAAATAGAAGCTTCGATGAGTGATGAGTTTATAATGAGAGCCTTGTTTGAGTGAGGGAATTACTAGCGTGGGCTTTTTCACTTAGCACTAAAAGAACAGCTTTTTGGAGCCTTCCATTTTGCGAGTAGAGTACAATTTAATTAATAATCAATTAGTCGAGTTTCATCCTTCTTCACAGTTTATTGATTGTTTTCATGTATAAATTATTGTACGACATAGTGCGATGAATTGATGGATTAATATTGTAATATAACATTGAAAACTATAGTTTACTTTAAACATACTGGATGGTTCTAGTATTAGAAATGATAATTGATTTGTAATTAAGGAAATGATGGTTGACCTAAATAGTATTTTTCTAATGATGAAAACTGTTGGACGGAGTCATTTAAATCGAGTTTCATATTGTTCACAGAATTTATCTGTTATTTTTATGTATAATTTATTGCACGACATAGTACGATAAATTGAAGGATTATTAGTATAATAAGAGTGAAAACAGTTTTTAAATTTAAACGTACTGTGTGCTTTCTATTATGCTAGTGTTATGAATGAGCATTTGTTTGAAATTTGGGAAATTTAGGATTTTTTTCGTCCAAAGAATATAATTATGTACTAGTTTTACGTAGAAATTATTTTCAATGAACAATAACAGTTCGAGTATTCAACTAGACAGATAACTGAAAGGCTTTCAAATCTAATTTAAATATCAACATTATTCTTTTAATTCTTCCATAATACTAGTATTCCGTCATTCATCTTCCATTTGAATAATTCAATTATCAAATATATATTTACGAATTTTATTACACAAAATTTTATTGAGCACTTTAAAATTAATCTTCAACAAAAAAAACCATTTAAATTCTTAACTTACAATGACATTTATTCGAGTAAATACCATTAGTTTCAATCAATAAAGAACATACTAATTCTAAACATAATTTCACTAAAAGTATTTCCACGTGTCTTCTACGCTTTTTGAATAATTCAGAATAAACGTTAATATTTCACTGAGCAGTTTATTTAATAATATCCCATATATATCAGACACACATTTCCAGTTCACGGAAGAATCACTTTTTAAATACAGAAAACCCATTTGGAAGTGCGAGATATTAAATTAAAATCGCACCTTCACCAGAGAATGTTGGCAGCAGACAGAAGCTTCGATGAGTGATGGGTTTATAATGAGAGCCTTGTTTGAGCAAAGGGAATTACTAGAGTGGGCTTTTTCAGTTAGCAGTACAAGAGGAAGAACAGCTTTTTAAAAACTTCCATTTTGAGAATAGAGGACAATTTAATTAATAATCAATTAAGACGCTTTTCCATTGCTTTTAACAGAGTTTATTTATTATTTTCATGTATAATTTATTGCACGGCATTGTACGATGACTGGATAGATTATTATAAAAACAGTGAAAACTATAGTTTATTTTAAATATATTATGTGCCTTCTGTTATGCTAGTGTT
This sequence comes from Caerostris extrusa, assembly GCA_021605095.1. NCBI lineage: Eukaryota > Metazoa > Arthropoda > Arachnida > Araneae > Araneidae > Caerostris > Caerostris extrusa. Next base: position 55,525 of record BPLR01013585.1, read on the forward strand.
ATGATTGTGCATTGGTTTGAAGTTAGGGAAATGATTGCTGATCTAAATAATATGTTTCTAGTTGCGAAAAATTGTTGGGGAGTGGGGTGAAGTCCAGTTTCGTCATTCTTCACAGATTTTAATGATGGTTTTCATGTATAATCATGACTGTGAAAACGTTAGTTTACTTTGAACATTGGGTTTAAAATTAAGAAAATGATCTACATAATATTTTTCTAATTATGGAATTTGTTGGGGGGTGAAGTCGAGTGTCATCCCTATTAACTGAGTTTATAGATTATTTTTGTCTATAATTTATTGTACAGCATAGTGCGATGGATTAATGGATAGTTGTTATTATTATAAGAATGACAACTATAAGCTTACGTGAAACACACTGGGTGATTGCTGTTATGTTAATGTTTTGAATGAGCATTGATTTGAAATTAGGTGATTGATTGTGATCTAAATAAAATTTTTCTAATTTATAAAAATTGTTAGGAGAGAGGTGTGAAGTCGAGCTTCATCCCTCCTGACAAAGAAATTTTCAGACAAATAAAATAATTATTTCGCCTTACGTATCAATTATTTTCAATAAGCAATAACAGTTCGAGTCTTCAAATAGACAGTTTTTATCTAAAAGGTTTTTGAAGCTAAGTTAAATCGCAATATTATTCTTTTAATTCTTCTATCATACTAATATTCCCTCAATACATCTTCCATTTGAATAATTGACTTATCAAATTTACATTTATTAAATTTTAATTAAAAAACAAATGCAACATTTTATTGAGCACTTTATAAATAAACTTCAATGGAAAAAAAAAAAAAAAACGTTTGAAATCTTTATTTCACTCTGACGTTTATTCTAATAAAATACCATTAATTTCAATCTACGAGGAACTGATTAAATTTAAAAATAATTTCATTAAAAGTATTTCCACGTCTCTCCTACGCTTTTGAATAATTTTCAAAATAAACGTTAATATTTCACTGAGCAGTATATTTAGTGAATATCCCATTTTTATCAAACACGCATTTCCAGTTCACGGAAGATTCACTTTTCAGTACAGAAGACCCGTTTGGAAGTTCGACAAATCAAATTAAAATCACGCCCCCATCTCCACCAGAGAATGTTCGCAACGGACAGAAGCTTCGATGAGTGATGAGTTTATAATGAGAACCTTGTTTGAGTAACGGAATTACTATAGTGGGCTTTTTCAGTTAACAGTAAAAAGAGGAAGAACAGCTTTTTGGAGCCTTCCATTTTGCGAACAGAGGAAATTTAATTAATAATCAATTAAGGGGCTTTCGAAAATTGCTTGAGAAAGAGTTGTTTGAGTTTCATCACTCTTCATGGAATTTATTTATTATTGGCCTGGTACAATGAATTGGTACTACGGCTTGTATTGTACTACGGCTTGTATTGGTACTACGGCTAATTATACGGCTTGGTACAATGAATTGATGGGTTGTTATTATAATGATTGTGAAAACTATAGTTTAATTTGAGCATTGGTTTGAAATTAGGGGAAATTATTGCTAATCTAAATAATGTTTTTCTAATTATGAAAATTGTTCGATACGGGGAAACCGAATTTGATTTTCTTGATATATTTTATTTATTATTTTCATGTATAATTTATTGTTCGACATAGTACGATGAATTGACGGTTTGTTATTATAATAACTGTTAAATCTACAGTTTACTTTGAGCATTGGTTTCAAAGTAGGGAAATGATTGCTGATCTAAATAATATTTTTCTAATTATGATATTTGTTGGAGGGAGGGAGATTTAAATCGAGTTCATTTTATTCACAGAGTTTATTTTATTGCCTATTTTTTATGTATAATTTAATGTACGACATAGTACAATATAGTGATGTATTGTTATTATAATAACAATGAAAACTATATTTTACTTTAAACATATTTGGCACTTTCTGTTATGCTAGTGTTATGAATAAGAATTGGCTTGAAATTCCTCTGATTTCTCCATAATACTTGCATTCCCTCAATTCATCTTCCATTTGAATAATTGAATTATCAAATATAGATTTATGAATTTTTATTAAAAATAGATGCAACATTTTATTGAGCACTTTAGAAATAAACTTCAAAGGGAAAAAAATTAGTTTCAATCTACAAAGAACTGATTAATTTTAAAAATAATTTTACTAAAAGAATTTCCACGTCTCTCCTATGCTTTTTGAATAATTCAGAATAAACGTTAATATTTCACTGAGCAGTACATTTAGTGAATATCCCATTTTATCAAACACTCATTTCCAATTCACGGAAGAATCACTTTTCAATACAGAAAACCCATTTGGAAGTGCGACAAATCAAATTAAAATCGCTCCTCCACCTCCACCAGAGAGAATGTTCGCAACAGACAGACGCTTCGAGGAGCGATGAGTTTATAATGAGAGCCTTGTTTGAATTACAGTGGGCTTTTTCAGTTAGCAGTAAAAAGTGAAAGAACAGCTTTTGGAGTCTTCCATTTTGCGCTAGAGGAAAATTTAATTAATAATCAATTAAGGTGCTTCTCCAAAAATTGTTTGGGGGAGGGCTGTGTGAAGTCGAGTTTCATCCCTCTTCACAGAGTATATTTATTACTGGCATGGTAAGATGAAATGGTACTAAATTGAATTGTACGGCATGGTACGCTGAATTGATGGATTGTTATTATAATGACTGTGAAAAACTACTGTTTACTTTTAGCATTAGATTTGAAACCAAGAAATGATTGCTGACTAAATAATATTTTTCTACTTATGAAAATTGTTCGGTAGGTTACCAAAGTAAAACCTTTGTCGTATTATCGCTGTTTGGCGCTTTTTGTGAATAATAGGACAAAAAGAAATCAGTAAGGTTAGTTAATTATAATAAAAGCATTATGACTAGTACTCTGTTCTTTGGTATCAAACGCTTCAGGTTCGGTGGCATGCATGTTTCAGAATGCTTTGGAATCAACGGTAAACAGTAGATCCTGGTCTAATTAGCCCCAAGTGTTAAAAAAATGGCATAGAGTGACAAAGAGAGTCTATAACAATGTCAAAGAGTCAATGACAAATAGAGTGACCATAGTCCAAACAAGAAAAGTATAACTATATTTATTTTTATGTTTGACCAAATTTTTCTCTTGAATACTACAGAGTGCTCACTAAAATCTTTTAAGGCACCACAGGGCATCCACCGCGTTCAACTATTTGTCATAATACATATGCGTACTTGATCAAAACTGTAAGAATGTTTTCTTTTTTACATTAAAATTTTAAGAAACTTTTATTTACTTAAATTAGTATTTTTTTTTTTTTTAAAGATGAAAGTTATTATTGAAAATTTGTCAAAATTGGCATCACAATTAAATTGTATTTTAATTATTTAAAGTATATGAAGAACAATTTTTAAGAAACCTATTGTTTAATCCATAATAGTTACTTAATAAAACACATACATTCACTTGTACCATTATTTTCAGGTAAACTTTACTACAGACATAGAAAAACAAGCATTTCCTTAAATTGACATCATACATGTTACCTTTTGTTTATTCAATGTAATTTACTTCACAAGATGCCAATGTTACAACATTACGTCTCCATCAAAAAGACATTAAAACTCGGGAATTGTACCTCACAACTCTGATATTCCTCGCTTTTTCCACGTCGCTATCTGAGGTAAACGAACATAGCACTTTGCCTCTGACATTTTGGAACGACAACAAGGAACCTTTTTAATTCCATTTTATTGGCAATTATTGCCCCAAAGTTACAGATAAAGCGAACGTCAACAAGGCGAACGTCGGTAATTCCCGCCAAAAGTAAAGCATTCTATTTTGAATTGGGTATTTTAAGGGAATTCGGCATGCCATTTGGCGCTCTGAATTCACTCCCTTGAGTGCGGTGACAACTTTTATGATGGTACGCTTGGCGGACATTTATGTCTCTTTATTACGGGCACTCGCTTGGTTTACGCAGAGTTGAGATGCCCAGTGCTGCATGCTAAGTTAAGATAGAGAAATGGGTTTCGTGGAGGGCTGGGACTTTTTAATAAGTTCGGATTAGTACTGAGTGAAATGTACGGTATTTAATCAACTGCTGGATAAGTAACTGCAGTAAGTATTTAGGCAAATATTAAAGTAACGTAAGTTATTAATTTTCAGGAAATATTGTATTTATAGAAATAATACAATGCAGTGAAAGTCAAATTCATTTCCATTTCGTCCTGTGATTATATGGGTTAAAAAGCAGATACAATTCTTTATTTTCAATTAAAGGTAGTTTTACATGTTGATGAAAATACGTTTGTTTGAAACGTTACTTTCATATTTGCAAATATATATGTACATACTTAAGTTATTATCTCTTCGAAAATTTTATTTAAAGAAATATTACAATCGGTTGAAATCAATTTCATTTCGTCCAGTGATTATTTGGGTTTCAAAACAGATACAATACTTAATTTTAATTAAAAGTAATTTTACGAAATTTATGAAAAGAAGTTTGTTTGATAAGTATATATATATTTGAACATTTGGATTTTAAAAAAAATAATGCAATGCAGTAAAAGTCAAATTAATTTCAATATTGTCCCGTGAACACTTGGGTTTCAAACCTGATAAATTTATATTTTATTGAAAGTAAATTTGTTAAATAAGTAATTATATATATATATATAAAGATGAAATTTGATTATTATTATTATTGATAATTCATTCATTATTGGTAATTTGCTATATTTACTTTCAGAATAAAATAAATTTTAATCATTTAATTTTTGTGAGGAACATCTTTTTTTAAGAATGGTAATGATTAATTCATAAGTAGAAAGATTTATATAATTAATTAATTAAATTAACTTGTTTAATGATTTACAGGTAAACTGTACTACAGACCTAGAAAAGCAAACATTTCCTTAAGTTGCCATCAGACATGTTTAAATATTTTGTTTATTCAAGGCAATTTACTTCACAAGATGCTAATGTCACAATATTACGTCTCCATCAAAAGACATTAAAACTCGGGAACTGCACATCACAACTCTGATATTCTCGCTTTTTCCACATCGCTATCTGAGGTAAACGAACATCGTTGTTTGCCTCTGATGATATTTTGGAACGACAACGTGGAACCTTTTTAATTCCATTTTATTGGCAATTCTTCCCTCCAAAGTTCCAGGTAAAGCGAACGCACACAAGGCGACGTCGTTAATTCCCGCCAAAAGTAAAGCATTCTATTTTGAGTTGGGTACTTTAAGGAATTCGGCATGCCATTTGGCGCGCTAAATTTACTCCCTTGTGCGGTGACCACTTTTTATTACGGTACGTATTGAAAGCCAAATGGCGGACATTTATGTACCTTAATAACGGGCACTCGCTTGGTTTACGCAGAGTTGAGATGTCCAGTGCTACTACATGTAAGTTAAGATTGAGAAATGGGTTTCGTGGAAAGCTGGGACTTTTAATAAGTTCGGATTACTGCCTTAGTAAAATGTAGGTATTTAATCAACTGCAGGATAAGTATTAATACAAATATGAAAGTACCATAAGTCATTAATTTTCAAGAAATATTGTATTTAAAGAAATAATACAATGCATTTCGTCCCGTGATTATTTGGGTTTCATATCTGTTCAATTTACTTATTTTCAATTAAAAGTAATTTTACGAAATTTATTAAAATAAGTTTGTTTGATATATATTGCATATATTGATTTCGGATATATATATATGTATATATATATTTGTAATTAAAACAATAATGCAATGCAATCAAAGTCAACTTAACTTTTATTTCATCTCGTAAATATTTGGATTTCAAAGTAGGTGAATTTCTTTATTTTCAATTTAAAGTTTATTATTATTATTTCAACTATTTGGATGAAAATAAGTTTGTTTAATAAGTAATATATATATATTAAAAGTGAAAGTTGATTATTATTATTATTGTTGATTGATTCATTATTGATAAATTGCCATATTTACTGTCCAAATAAAATTAAATTTTAATCATTTAAATTTTGTGAAGAACATAACTAATTTTTTGAAGAATCCTATTTATTACTTCATGAGTAGAAAGATTTACTTAATTAATCAATTTAATTAACTTGCTCCATTATTTTCAGATAAAGTGTACTAAAGGCATACAAAATCAAACATTTCCTTAAATTGCCATCAGACATGTTTAAACCTTTTGTTTATTCAAAGGCAATTTACTTCACAAGATGCCAATGTTACACCATTACGTCTCCATCAAAAAAGACATTAAAACTCGTGAATTGCACCTCACAACTCTGATATTCTCGCTTTTTCCATGTCGCTGTCTGAGGTAAATCGCAGTTTGCCTCTGATATTTTCGGACGACAACAAGGAACCTTTTAATTCCATTTTATTGGCAATTTTTCCCCCATACGTTCCAGGTAAATCGAACGCCGAAAGGCGACGGCGTTAATTTCCGTCAAAAGTAAAAGCATTCTATTTTGAGTTGGGTACTTTAAAGAATTCGGCATGCCATTTGGCGCGCTAAATTCACTCCCTTGAGTAAGGTGACAACTTTTATTATGGTACACTTGAAAGCCAAATGGCGGACATTTATGTACCTTATCAACGGGCACTCGCTTGGTTTATGCAGAGTTGAGATGTCCAGTGCTACTACATGCAAGTTAAGATTGAGAAATGGGTTTCTTGGAAAGCTGGGACTTTTAATAAGTTCGGATTATTATTGAGTAAAATGTAGTGTATTTAACCAACTGGTGGATAAGTAGCTGTAGTAAGTATTTAGGCAAATATGACAGTAACATAAGTTATTAATCTTCAGGAAATATTGTATTTAAAAAAATAATACAATGCTTTAAAAGTCAATTTTTTCTTTCTATCGCAGGAACATTTGTGTTTCAAAGCAGATGCATTTCTTCATTTTCAATTAAAACTAATTTTACGAAAATTATGAAAATACGTTTGTTTGATATATATGTATATATTGTTGTGTATTAATATACGTTGTATATATATACATATATATTTGCAAACTTGTATTTAAAGAAATAATACAATGCAGTGAATGTCAAATTTTTTCTTTTTATGTGAACATTTCGGCTTCAAAACGGATAAATTTCCCCTTATTTTCAGTTTAATGTAATTTTACATTTTAATGAAAATAAGTTTTTTAAATAAGTAATATATATATAAATAGATATATATATATATTAAAGATGAAAGTTGATTATTATTATTATTGGTGATTTGCCATATTCACTTTCAGAATAAAATGAAATTTTAATCATTTAAATTTTGTGAAGAACATCATTTTTAGATTCTTGAAAAATTAATTCATGATTGCAAAGATTTACTTAATTAATTAATTAAATTAAATTTGTTTAATGGTTTTCAGGTAAACTGTTGTACAACCATAGAACAGCAAATATTCCTTAAAGTTGCCATCAGACTTGCTTAAATATTCTGTTTATTCAAGGCAATTTACTTCACAAGATGCCAATGTTACAACATTACGGCTCCATCAAAAAGACATTAAAAACTCGTGAATTGCACATCACAACTCTGATATTCTCGCTTTTTCCACATCGCTGTCTGAGCTAAACGAACATCGTTGTTTGCCTCTGACATTTTGGAACGACAACATGGAACCTTTTAATTCCATTTTATTGGCAATTCCTCCCCAAAAGTTCCAGGTAAAGGGAACGCCAGAAAGCGACGTCGTTAATTCCAGTCAGAAGTAAAACATTCTATTTTGGGTACTTTAAGGAATTCGGCATACCATTTGGCGTGCTAAATTCCCTCCATGCGGTGGCAACTTTTATTATGGTACGCTTGAAAGCCAAATGGCGGACATTTATGTCTCTTAATAACGGCACTTGCTTGGTTTACGCAGAGTTGAGATGTCCAGTGCTGCATGACAAGTTAAGATTGAGAAATGAGTTTCGTGGAAGACTGGGACTTTCAATATGTTCGGATTAGTATTGAGTGAAATGTAGGGTATTTAATCAACTGGAAGGTAAGTAACTGTAGTAAGTATTTAGGCAAATATGAAAGTAACGTAAGTTATTAAAACTCAAGAAATTTGCATTTTATAGAAATAATTCAATGCAGTAAAAGTAAAAATTCATTTTCATTTCATCTCGTGTACATTTAATTGTATATATTATTATATAATTTTATATTTTATTTTTCACTAAAAATAATTTTATAGTAATTATATTTAATTGTATATATTATATAATTTTATATTTTATTTTTCATTAAAAGTAAATTTTTTATATTTTAATGAAAATAATTGTATTGTTTATCATTATTATAATTATTATTATTTATTGTTGGGATTATTATTGGTTTGTTTAATAAGGATATATATATTTGCAAGTTTATATTTGAAGAAATAATACAATGCAGTGAAAGTCAAATTCCTTTTTGTTTTATCTCGTGAATATTTGGTTTCAAAGCAGATAAATTTCTTCATTTTTAGTTTAAAGTAATTTTAAATTTTAATGAAAAAAATGTTGTTTAATAAGTAATATATATATATTAATGATGAAAGTTGGTTATCATTATTATTGATAATTGAATCATTATAGTTAATTTGTGATATTCACTTTCAGAATAAATTTATATTTTAATTATCTAAATTTAGTGAAGAACATAATCAATACTATTCTAAAAATATATTAATTTATGAGTAGAAAGATTTGCTTTGTCAATAATAATTTAATGATTTACAGGTAAATTGCACCATAGACATAGAAAAGCAAACATTTCCTTAAATTGTCATCAGACATGTTTAAATCTTTTTTGTTTATTCAAAGCAATTTACTTCACAAGATGCCAATGTTACAACATCACGTCTCCATCAAAAAAGACATTAAAACTCGGGAATAGCCCATCACAACTCTGATATTTTCACTTTTTCCACGCCACTGTCTTCGCACTTTGCCTCTGACATTTTGGAACGACAACAAGGAACCTTTTAATTCCATTTTATTGGCAATTTTTCCCCCAAAAGTTTCAGGTAAAGCGGAAGCCACAAGGCGACGCCGTTCATTCGCTACAAAAGTAAAGCATTCTATTTTGAGTTGGGTACTTTTAAGAATTCTCGGCATACCATTTGGCGCGCTAAATTCACTCCCTTGAGTGCGGTGGCAACTTTTATTATGGTACGCTTGAAAGTCGAATGGCGGACATTTATGTCTCTTAATAACGGCACTCGCTTGGTTTACGCAGAGTTGAGATGTCCAGTACTGCGTGCCAAGTTAAGATTGAGATATGGGTTTCGTGGAAGGCTGGGACTTTTTTAACTCCGGATTACTACTGAGTAAAATGCAGTGTCTTTTAATCAACTGGTGAATAAGTAACTGTAGTAAGTATTTAGGTAAATATGAAAGGAATGCAAGTTATTAATTTCCAGGAAATATTGTATTTAAAGAAACTATACAATGCAGTAAAAAGTAAAATTAATTTTCATTTCGACTCGCCAATTATTTAGGTTTTTAAAGCAGATAAATATTTAATTTAGGAATTTACCCAATTATTTGCCTAATTAGCCTAAATTGTGCAGAAAATGACCGTAGAGCGATTAACCAAATCATACCAGTCCAACTCTTTCTACCGCGTGATGCAATAGTGGGACAATAGCTTGTGTAGTTTTGGTAATTACATTTGAAAATAAATTATACCTTTTAATTTTGTAGCTACTGTTTCATTTACATTTGATACAAATCTTTAGCATGTTGTCATAATTTATGTGCAGGGTGATTATAATTAACGTCTCACTTTCAAAATGCTGTAAAGAATACCGCTCGTCACAATGAGTTCAAATTCGAACTGAAAATACTTGAACAATGGGGAAAAATATGGTATCAAAATAGTTAAACCGATTTTTCCCAACCAATTTGGTATGACCTTGCCGTGGAGGATGAGCTTTCCACTAACAGTGTCACCACTGTTGAATGACTTTGGAAGTCATTTCTTCCGTCAAAAGATCGAAAAAGAATCAAGCACACTGAACACTACAGTTGGTTTAATATGCAACACATACCAAATACGTTGTACTTTATATTCAAAATATCACTGGAAGCCGAATTCACATTCTTTATGCACTTTACAGCGCCATATATATATTAGGACTTTTGGATGTCGTACCGTTTCCCTTTTGTTCAAATTTGAATTCATTGTGAAGAGTGATTCCTTTTTTTACAGCATTTTTAAAAGCGGGACTTTAATTATAATCATCCTGTACTTATAACATGAATTTTTTTTAATCAATTGAGATAATGTTCTCTTTTTTAAGGAATAAACTTGAATTTTTATATTCATTTCAGTATGTAATTTTTTTCTTAAATCCGCTTTTAAAGTTTACACATTATATACTCGCATTTTGACTATTATCAACTCGATGAAATCTTTAAAAAATTACTTATGTGGATTTGTTTCTGTACTAATTTAAATGTAAATATTTCCGATTTTCTATTTTAATTTATGCATATCAAGTAAATTATTTTAAGTTTTTTTATTTAAAAGGGAGGAAGAATATGCTTACATAGAAAGTAATCATTTCTTTCAAAATATGATTTTATTTGCTTCATTTTTACGTTTCATTTTCCCTCTAAATCTCTTACACTATCTTGCTCAAATGGTTCGAATTTATCGTTTAACTTCACAATCAACTCCACCAATTGCGACCAGACAGCAAATTACACAAGAAAAGCAAAAGATTCAAACGTATATATTTTTAAACGTCAAAAACAAATATTTACTTTTTATTTTTACACCTGAAAACGTTAAAAAAAAAACCAAAACAAAGTGCTTCTGGCTTAGTTTGATGTATTAGTTTCGTTCCTTTTTGCAATCAAAATTTTATTTGGGCTTCTTCATGTGGAATTTTTCAAATCAGGTCTATTTATTTTATTATGGAATTAAAAAAAAAAAAATGTATTCTCTCTAGTGTTTCTTTCATTTATACTACCGATATGATTCAAGTGTTTCACCTAAAATATTCCTCAGTTAGAATTGTGTATGCTCAAAAATTAAATTTATTAATTTTCTTTAATTGGGAAGGCGTTTGGTCATTAATGGATTAAGAAATTAACAATAAACTTTATTCAATATGGTCACACATAAATCTATATTCACTATTACCTTTTTCCGTAATTACAATATTAAAAAAGATAGAAAGAGAAAAAACTAGTATTAATGGTTAAATTTAATATTGGTACGTGTAAATTCGTATTGTAGGTATGATATGTACAGGGCTATTATAAGTAAAGTCCCACTTTCAAAATGCTGTAAAAAAAACCACTCTTCACAATGAGTTCAAATTATACTGAAGATACTTGAAGAATTGAAAAAACGGTACGGCATCAAAAAAGAATTCAAAGTGTATTAATAGATGACGCTATAAAAATAAATAAAGATATTGAATTCGGCTGCCAGTGATAATTTGAATCGAAATTACATTGTATTTGGCATGAGTTTCACATTAAACCAATTGTAGTGTTCAATGTGCTTGATTGTTTCCATTTTTTTTTGACGGAAAAAATGACTTCCAAGTCATTCAACAGTTATGCCATTGTTAATGGAAAGCCCATACACCACAGCAAAGTCGTACCAAATTGGATGGGAAAATTGGGGGATTTGGCAACTTTTTTTTTTGATACCATACCGTTTCCTCCTTCTTCAAGTATCTTCAATTCAAATTTGAACTCATTATGACGAGTGGTTCTAATTTTTACTCCTCACTTTTATGCCGCTTAAAGTGCCATCTATTAATATATTTTGGAACATTTTTTTGATGCCGTACCATTTTTCCCTTTTTCAAGTATTTTCAGTTAAAATTTGAATTCACTAGTGGTGACAAGTGGTTCTTTTTAACAGCATTTTGAAAGTGGACTTTAATTTTAATCACCCTGTATAGACAGAAATTAATTTATTACATTTATATATTCACAATTTTTTTTTTACAGACATTTGCAAATCAAAGAAATTATTGGAATATAAAACAAAAATACCTTTTAAATCATTTTCTGAGCCAATATTTATCTCTTTCGAGATTATAAAGATGAATGTTACAATCTTAAAAAGAGTTTACAAATAACGCAATTTTTTACTAAAGTTAATTTTTCAATAAATTCTAATAATAGATAATATTACGGATGAAAATTAATGCTTCCATACAAACCATTTACCGAAAAATCATTTTCATTCTAGTTATGCAGCAAAAAAAAAGTTAACTAGCAAGGGAAAGATTTAAACATATTTACAGAAAAAGATCACCCAAATTGCCTTAGTGTTCAAATAACAATGCAAGATCAGCAAGGCGTTCAAAGTGAGCGTTTTATATCAGTAATTATGGTGTTCATTGCAGTAAAAACAGTAATTAAATGCCACAGGATCAGCCTTTAATTAAATAAATTCCACTGAGGACGCTTAAAATGTTTCGGAAGCATTCTTTTTGTCCCCCATCAGCATTTACCGTTCCTTTATATCCTATTAAACCAAAGAACAATAAATTATGTTAAGTCGCATGTAATGCAATTAGCAGACAAATGCAACTTTTTATGATTTTGATTTTGTAAAAGTGTTGATCGGAGTAAATCGGGTAATAATTACCGATTATGTGTTCAGTATTTTTCATGGTAGAAAGAAGAAATTAAATGTCAAATATCGTAAAAACGGAATAAATTTTATGTTTCGTTTTAATCGTTGATTTGCTGTTTAATTGATGAATTTGTTCGTTCACATTTTTGCAATGTGCTTATATTTGCTATACAAATTTATTTAGAATTAAAAAATAATGTAATTTAGTAAATTTATTGTATTATTTATATAACCGCGTTTACTTAACCGAAATATTTATTGTAATCGTGGTTCCACGTACGCAAGCATGTTTACGCACTGCAAGAACGCCCCTTGCGGCGTTCAGAAGAAATCCTCAATAGCCTTCAAAACTTTCTCTAAAGAGGACGCACGGCAAAAACAGCCACTGCCGTTAATCAATCCTCATCCCGAGAGCTAGAAGTGGAATACTAATTCTTAATCTCAAATTTGTAATAATAAAAACTATAGCTTATATAATGACTATATCGCTGAACACATAATACAAAATAAATCTTATTATTATCCAGTCGAATTTTTCTGAAAGCAAAGATAACTTGAATTACAGATACACAATATCGTTTAATATACAATTTAATTTATAGTATTCATAAATTCAAAATTTTATAGACATTTGAAAATCAAAGAAATTATTATTTTGGAATATAAATATACCTTTTAAATCATTTTCTGAGCCAGTAATTTTCCCTTTCGAATTATAAAGATCAATATTACAATCTTCAAAAGAGTTTAGGACGAGTGTAATTTTTTTATAAACAATAATTTTTCAATAAATTATAATTATTCTATATTATTAAAGATGAAAATTAATGCTCTATACAAACGATTTACAGAAAAATTCATTAAATGCCATTTTCATTCTAGCAATGCAACAACAAAAAAAAGTTAACTAGCAAGTATAGGACAGATTTAACGTATTTACAGAAAAAGATCAATTCAAATTGCCTTAGTGTTCAAATAACAATGCAAGATCAGCAAGGCGTTAAAAATTAGCGTTTTATACCAGTAATTATCGTGTTCGTAGCAGTAAAAATAGCAATTAAATGCCACAGGATCAGCCTTTAATTAAATAAATTCCACTGAGGACGCTTAAAATGTTTCGAAGCATTCTTTTTTGCCCCCATCAGCATTTAACGTTCCTTTATATCCTGTTAAACCAAAGAACAATAAATTATGTTGTCGCATGTAATGCAATTACATGCCAAATGCAACTTTTTATGATTTTGATTTTATAAAATTTTTTATCAGAGTAAATCGGGTAATAATTACCGGTTATGTGTTCGGTTTTTTATGGTAGAAAGAATAAATTAAATGTCAAATATCCTAAAAATCGAATACATTTTATGCTGCTTTAATTGTAGTTTTAACCTTTGATTTGCTGTTTAATTGATGGAATTGATGGTTTATATCACTTATATTTTGCAATGTACTTATATTTACTATATAATACTTGAATAAGAGGGAAACGGTATATAAGATACATGAAGAAGGGGGAAACGCTACGACATCAAAAAAAGTTCAAAAAGTGTGTTAATAGAAGGCTGTGTAAGCGGCACAATAAAAGTGAATTAGGGTGCCAGTGATATATTGAATCAAAATTACAACGTATTTGTCTTGAATTGCACATTAAACAAACTGCAGTGTTCAATGTGCTTGATTGTTTCGGTTTTTGATAAAAAAAAGACTTCCAAGTCTTTCAACAGTTGTGACACTGTTAGTGGAAATCGTCATCCACTATATCAAGGTCATAGCAAACTGGATGGGAAAAATCTTTGGTATATTTTTTTTTTTTTTGATGTCATACCGTTTCCCCTTCTTCAAGTATCTTCAGTTCAAATTTAAATCTATTGAGACGAGCGGTTCTTTGTTTACAGCATTTTGAAAGTGGGACTTTAATTATAATCACCCTGTATAAACAATTAATTTATGACATTCATGTATTCACAGTTTTTTACAAACATTTGCAAATCAAAGGCATTACTATTTTACAATTTAGATATAGATACACCTTTTAAATCATTTTCTGAGCCAACTGCAGTGTTCAATGTACTTGAATGTTTCGGTTTTTGACTGGAAAAAATGACTTCCAAGTCATTCAACAGTTGTGACACTGTTGGTAGAAAACCCATCCATCTCGGCAAGGTCATATATCAAATTTGATGGGGAAAATGGGTGAAACTTTTTTTTTTGATGCCATAGCGTTTCCCCGGCGAAGGACCATACCGTTTCCCCTTCCTCAAGTATTTTCTGTTCAAATCTGAACTCATTGTGATGAGTGGTTCTTTTTCTTACAGCATTTTGAAAGTAATACTTTAATTATAAGAACTCCGTGTATACAAAAATTGGGTCTGAATGGCCGTGAGTGGCCAGCGCTCTGTAGCACTGATTTTTTGGGTTCGTGCCCCGGCCGTGCCATGGATGTTTGTAGTGGTTCGGAATCCACTTTAAACCGTAGGTCTCGGTCTCATATGACTGTTGAGCGTTGGGCGTAGAGCTGACAACCTTACCCAGTAAAAAGAAAAACATCCCACGTTTCGAAATCTACCAGCCTTGGCCCACAATGGGCTGTTGCACCAATGATGATGATGGTATACAACAATTAATTTATGACATTTAGATATTCATAACTTTTCAGAGACATTTGCAAATCAAAGTCATTATTGGAATATAGATATACCTTTTAAATTATTTTTTCTGAGTCAACATTTTTCGCTTTCGAATTATAAAGATCAATGTTACAATCGTCAAAAAAATTTAGAAACAATTCAACTTTTTTATGTATGATAATGCTATCGAATAATTATTATTTACTGAAAAATTAAGGATGAAAATTAATGCGCCATACAAACCATTTACCAAAAAAAAAAATCATTAAATGCCATTTTCATTCTAGCAATGCCGCAAAAAAAACAGTTAACTAGCAAGGGTAGGAATGATTTAACGTATTTACAGAAAAAGATCAACCCAAATTGCCTTAAAGTTCAAATAACAATGCAAGATCAGCAAGGCGTTCAAAGTGAGCGTTTTATATCAGTAATTATCGTGTTCGTTGCAGTAAAAACAGTAATTAAATGCCACAGGATCAGCCTTTAATTAAATAAATTCCACTGAGGACGCTTAAAATGTTGCGGAAGCATTTTTTTTTGCCCCCCATCAGCATTTAACGTTCCTTTATATCCTGTTAAATTAAGAACAATAAATTATGTTATGTCGCATGTAATGCAGTTTTCATAATTTTTGATTTTGTAAAAGTTTTGATCAGAATAAATCGGGTAATAATTGCCGATTAATGTTTTCAGTTTTTTTTATGGTAGAAAGAAGAAATTATGTGTCAAATATCCTAAAAATCGAATAGATTTTATACTGCCTTAATTGTTGTTTTAACCGTTGATTTGTTGTTTAATTGATGTAATTGTTCGGTTTTTTTTTAAATGTCCTTATATTTGGTATACAAATTTAATTAGAATTATATAATGTAATTCAGTAAATATTCAATTTTAAATACGTATTGTAACCTGGTTCTACCTACGCACTGCAAAAGCGCCCCTTGCGGCGCCCAGGAGAAATAATCAGTAGCCTTCAGACTCTCGCCAGAGAGGACGTACTGCAAAACAGACGCTGCCGTTAGTCATTAGCTTTCATCCGAGAACTAGAAGTGGAATCTCTCCACTAATCTCTAATTGAATGTTCTTTAAATGTACTCAATCACGAAATTAAATATCAAAAGTATATAATAAATTCATTAACATATATTATAATATCAAAAGTTCGATATTTCAGCACGGTATTTAATATCAAGAGTTCGGCATTTAATTACGAGATTAAATATTTTTATATCTTTCAAATGCTTTGAAAATTTTATTACTGAATTTTCCTCATGCAAATAAATACTAAAAACGTAAGCTTTAAAAGGATAAAATGCCATTACAATATTCCCTTTTTTTTTAAAGTACTTAGTTTTCTTTATTTCGCATCATTTTAGAGCGTGAACAGATAATAAATCAAAAAGCATCCGGAAATTTGTTTTGCAAATTTTATTTCTAAACGTGGGAGTCTGTCATGACTGATAAAGATTTATTTTCTAAAAGCAACAATGATTGAAATGGAGAATACATTATCTCCGAGAGATATTGGAATCATAAATATTCAATAACTCTCATCTCCTCGGGATATGTATTTTTATTAAGGAGGTATTGCGTTTCGCGGAAATATGCTTTTAGTGAAAATTAAGATCAATAGATTTTCTTTTGAATTCAATAGATTTAAAGCTTTGAATCTGTGACAAGAAACATCTAGATAGATTTTATTTAATTGCAAATACATTAAAGTTTAGAAATAATGAAAATGTAAATCTTTACACCTTGCAAGATTTTAATAAAAAATATACATCATCCTTATCATTATTAGCGCAACAAGCCATGGTGGGCCAAGGCTGTCGGCCTACTGGTAGAATTCGACACAGGAGATTTTTTTTTTTTTATTTCACGGGGGGTAGGTTGCCAGTTCTACATCCAACGCTCTACAGTTATATTAGACCAGAGGGACCTGATGGCCGAGTGGCTAGCGTTCTGGCGCTCAGTATCACAGGTATCGGTTTCGAATACCGGCGGTGACATGGATGTTTCTAGTTATTCGGAATCCACTTTAAGTAGTTTGTCTCACATAACCGTAGAGCGTCACAGAGCCCAATCAGACTTCTCACTAACATTATTCCCAAATTGTATAGGGGCAACTCAGCTCTATGCAAAGTGAGTGGTGTGGTGTAGTTGTAGTAGTCATATTAATAGGGACCTACTGTTTTTGCAAAGTGGAATGCGCAAAAATGCAAGTGGATTCCGAACCACCTCAAACATCCATGGGACTGCCGGGACTCGAACCCGAAACCTGTGGCCCTGAGCGCCAGAAAAAGTTATACATTACAAGCTATACTTAGATTATAAGTTCTTATGTGTAAAAGTCGCAAAAGAACATTTTTGTTTAAATTCCTTCATACCAAATTATTTTAAGAAATTTCTTTTGTAGAACATTAAGGATGTTAAGGATTAACTAGATTAGAGATTTAAGTGTCATATAAGCGAAGACCTGTAAAACCAGACAACCCGATTATTAATGAGAGATATTTTACAAAGGCTATTGTAATCACAGCCATATACCATTTTCAATGAAACCTGTAATTTAAAAAAAAATTATTCTACGAATTCTTTTACACCTAATTTTAGAGAGTTTTTGAATAACGTATTTTTTATAGTCCGGTATTTTTCTTCCTAGCGTGCATGCTCATAGGAATAGCTCAGTAGTGCAGTATTACAAATACGCATGCGCAATAGGTACATTGTTTTCAATGAGCATGCGCGCTAGGAAGAAAAATATGGACGATAAAAAAACGTTATTCAAAAACTCTCTATTTACTTACAAAAATAATTGAGTAATTATTAGATAATTTAGTAAAAATTAATTCACGTGAAATTATGAATGCAAAAATTGTTTTGGAAAGATCGTATGGTGAAAGCAAAAAAACAATTTTATTTTAAATGAAAATGAAATTTTCAAGAAAAAAAAAAATTGTTTGGTGTTCTATATTTTTATTTATTTATTTTTTTTTTAAGATTGGTGTTATGTGTTTTTGTATTTACATTAATTATAAATTTTATAGATAATTTCTATATCAGCCCAATTGATTACAATTTTTTGTATTATTTTCTTCTAATTTCTTCTTCTTTTTTTAGTTTTACTGATTTCGTTAAAAATTTCATTTTATTTTGATGCAAATACTGAGAAACAGAAAAATTTAAATGAACTATCATGTTTATTAATGTGTTAAACACAGTTTTCTAGATTTAAAAGTTATATCGTTTATCAAGTAAACCTCTCGTTATTTTTTAATTTATATGATTAGAATATAGTAAGAATATAACAATCTAAAAATACATTTTTGATTTATTTATTTAAAAAATTTATGTTAAATAAAGATATTTATCATTGGAAAATTATCTTTAAGAAATTTATATTCTAAATTTTACAGAATCAATTTTTCAATACTTAACTCCAAATCGACAGCATCCATAAATTAATTTTGATATTTATATTTTTAATTTCTTACGCTATGTCATTTCAAAAATAAAAGTTCTTAACATAATTTAAAGAATGTAACTAATATTTATTAATAACAACGCAAAATTCATACATTTCATGTCTGATGCACTAAATGTTTCATTAAAATTAGAGCTCATTTTACGATGAGACTTGAAATTTCTGTAATATAATAAATTTTTTGGTTTACTTTTATAGAAAAAAATAATTCACGTTATATTTTTTGTTTATTCTTAATTACCGCATATGTTGTACGAAACATTTTTAAATAAAATTACAACTTATTAATTACTATTAATGGAAAATCTTTTATCATAAAATTTTTTATATACTCTTAAAATTCTTACCATATTTTTTTAATACTTTTCGATGCATTTTTTTTAGTTTTTATAAAATCTAAATTATTCATAAATTTTCATCATGTTTTATAAAAATTTAAAGATAGGCACGTCCTTTTAGTAAAAATTTTTTTTTTTATACTTAAAGCTCATAAATCTTAGTTATACACCATAATATATTTTTTTAACTTTACATGTAAGGTATTCTTATTAATACTAATAGGGCAAGCTGAGTACTTCAAGAAACTCAAGTACGGTAAAAACAAGTATAACATTTTTTCAATAAAAAGTTTTTCTTGTAAAGTATCCAAACAAGACATGTAAGAAGTACATTTAATTAACCTTCAATACACATCACAAAAATCTGTTATTACTAACAAAAAAATAAACCATCTTCAGCTACAGTGAAAGCACAGGTTTACTCCATATAAAAAAAAAAGCCAAAAACTACATTCTCAAAGCATCCGTGAAACATGAAAAATTTTTATAAAAAGAAATTAAAAAAATCCCTCATTCATTATGAAAACAACATCCTCCCTTTTTGTCTTAAGAAAGTAAATAAATAATGGTGAAACAAAAACATAAACACTTCAAAAAAAAAAATAAGACCGAAAACTATACATTAATTCATTAACGAAGAAAGCGAATTTTTCAACAGGGGTACTTTAATTAAAACTTCAGCAGCACCCAAACAACCCCCTCCTTTATTTCCCAGCATGCTTTGCAGAAAATTTCTAGTGATTTTTTCCCTGATGTATCTATCCACAGACCCTTGACTTACTAGAACGGACACGGTAAACAAGCCAAGGCATGACGGAAATACCTTAATTATGTTTAATTTTTTTTTACCCTCGTACCCTTTGAATATCATGTTTCGCTAATGCTAATTAATTCCTGTCTGACATAAAAGCTGAAAAGAATGGTTTGTGCTCTTTCATTACTTAATCTCCGGTACTTCTGAAACTCCTGAAAAGTTGCCGGAGCGAACTTCAAAAGCAATGCAATCACTAACGGTCTTTAATGTCACGAAACCATCTATAAAATGCTTTTTAATTAACACCGGATTTGTAGCAATTACAGATCGCTATCTGATATATCTAGATTGACAAAAAAGATTTGTTGATTTTGCTTCTATATGACTTTTATGACCAATAAAACTACTGTAAAAAAGAATTTAGAATTAATATTTTTGAATTTAATAATAATTTATTTAGAGGCTGGATTAGCAGTAATTACAAATTATATATAATCTCGATTGGTAGCAATTAAAGATTCTTAATAATATGGATTGGTAGCAATTACAGTTTGTTACCAATATCTGGATTGCTGAAAAATATTTGTTGTTGTTGCTGATTTTCTGTCTACATGACTGTTATGACATAAAAACTACTGTATGTAGAATAAAGAGATAATTTAACTTTAATATTATTTATTATAAGTGCTAGATTGGTATGATAAACAGCAGTTTAAAAATAGATACAATCATGCTTTTCAGCTTACAAGCTCTGGACTGGTAAATACTGGATTGGTATAAATTACAAATTGTTATCTAAAACAATCATAAATTTCATGTGTGATGCACAAAATGTTTAATTAAAATTAGAGCTCATTTTTGCAAGACTTGAAATTTCTGCAATATTATAGGTTTTCTTGGTTTATTTTCTAGAAAACAATGCATGTTGCAATATCTAATTTTCTCTTAATTACCGCATGTTTTGTACTAAGCATTTTTAAATGTAATTACAACTTTGGACACTAAGAATACATATAAACGGAAAACCTTTTTTTTACCATAAAAATCTTTTATAAATTCTTAAAAATTTTAACAAAATATTTTGAAAAAAAAAAAAGCACTACCATGTCATTTTTTTTAGTTTTGTAATATATAAATAATGCATCAATACATCTTGTTTTTAAAAATTTAAAAGAAATTTTTAAAGACAGAGACGTCTTTATAACAGAAACTTTTTAATACTAAAAATTCACATAAATCTAATTATAGCGCATAATACTTTTTAACTTTACACGTAAGGTGTCTCTATTAAAACCAATAGGAACACGCTGATTACTTCAAGTTACTCAAGTACTGTAAAAACAAGTATAACATTTTTCTATAAAAAGTTTTACTTGCAACGTATCCAAACAAGACGTGTAAAAGTACATATAATTAACCTTCAATACATCACAAAAAAAAATCCATCTTCAGCAACACCGTAAGCACAGGTTTGCTCCACATAAAAAAAAAAAATAAAAATAAACTATCCTCTCAAAACATCCGTGAAGCAGGATAATACTTTTAAAAAAGAAAAAAAAAAAATCCATCAATCATTATGAAAACAACATCCCCTCTTTTTTACTTAGGGAAGTAAAAAATAATGGTGAAACAAAAAATAAACATAAAAAAAAAATTATACGTTAATTCATTAAGGAAGAAAACGAATTTTCAACAGGGGGTACGCTAATTAAAACTTCATCATCACACAAACAACTCCCCTCCTTTATTTCTCAGCATGCTTTGCAGAAAATTTCTGAAGAATTTTTTCCTGATGTATCTATCCACACTCTTGACTTACTAGAATAGACAGGCTGATCAAGCCAAGGAATAACGGAAATACTTTAATTATGTTTAACTTTTTTCCCCCTCGTATCCTTGGAAATCATGTTTCGCTAATGCTAATTAATTCCGCTGACATAAAAGCTGAAAAGAATGGTTTGTGCTCTTTCGTTACTTAATCTCCGGTACTCCTGAAACTCCTGAAAAGTTACCGGAGCGAACTTCAAAGCAATGCAATTAGTAACGTCTTTAATATCATGAAACCATTTTTAATTTGCTCTTTAATTAATACTGGATTGGTATCAATTACAGATTGTTATCTGATATATATGGATTGAAGAAAAATATTTTTGTTGCTGATTTTGCTTCTTTATGACTTTTATGATAAATGGGATCTACTGTATAAAGAATGCAGAGATAATATTTTAACTTTAGTAATAATTTATTTAATAATTTATTTATGTTCTGGATTGGTAGTCAGGATTGGTAGCAATTACAGACTGTTAATAATCTATTAATGTTCTGGATTGGTAGCTGTTAATAATCTGGATTGGTTACAATTACAGATTGTTAATAATCTGAATTGGTTAGCAGACTGTTAATAATCTGGAGTTACAATTACAGATTGTTAATAATCTGCAATTACAGATTGTTAATAATCTGGATTGGTTGCAGTTACAGATTGTTAATAAACTGGTTTGGTAGCAATTACAGACTGTTAATAATCTGGATTGGTTGCAATTACAGATTGTTAATAATCTGGATTGGTTGCAGTTACAGATTGTTAATTATGTGGATTGGTAGCAATTACAGATTGTTAATAATCTGAATTGTTACCAATATCTGGATTGCTGGAAAAGATTTGTGTTGTGGCTGATTTTGCTTCTACATGAATTTTAATAACAATAAAAATTATAAAGAATGCAGAGCTAATATTTTAATTTTAATATTCATTTATTTAGGGTTAGTGTGATGATCAACAGACTTGAAATAGTTAACTTTTATGACTTTCTGCAGTGTAATAAGCTTTTTGGTCAACTTTATAAAATGTAATGCACGTTATAATTTTTTTTTTACTCTTAATTACCGCATGTGTTGTGCGAAAATTTTTATATATAACTACAACTTTTGAATAACACATTACATATTAATGGAGAAATTTTTTTATCATAAAAAAGCTTTTCTATACTCTTAAAAATCTTAATAAAATATTTTGTAAAAAATCTTTTCTATATTCTTTTTTTAATTTTTGTAATATGTAAATTTTCCATAAATTTTGATCATGTTTTATAAAATTTTAACGGTAGAGATGCTCCTTCAGAAAAAGATTTTTTTACATTGATAACTCATAAATCTTAATTATACACCGTAATACTTTTTAAACTTTTACATATAAGGTATCCCTATTAAAACTAATAGGGCATGCTGGGTACTAAAGATACTCAAGTACTGTAAAAACAAGTATAATATTTCTCCATAAAAAGTTTTTCGTGCAACGTATCCATACAAGACGTGTAAAAGTATAATTAATTAACCTTCAATGCAACACAAAATTAAAAATAGTTTTAAAAAAAAGAAATTAAAAATCCCTCAATCATTATGAAAACAGCATCCCCCTCTTTTACTTAGCGAAGTAAATAATAATGGTGAAATAAAAACATAAACACTTTAAAAGAAGACCAAAAACTATACATTAATTCATTAACGAAGAAAGCGAATTTTCAACAGGGCTACTTTAATTAAAACTTCAGCAGCAACCAAACAACTTCACTTCTTTATTTCCCAGAATGCTTTGCAGAAAATTTTCCTGGTGTATCTATCAACAGACTCTTGACTTGTTAGAGTGGACACGCTGATCAAGCCAAGGCATAACGAAATACCTTAATTATGTTTAACCTTTTTTTCCCTCCTATCCTTGGAATATCATGTTTCGCTAATGCTAATTAATTCCTCTGACATGAAAGCTGAAAAGAATGGTTTGTGCTCTTTCATTACTTAATCTCCTGTACAGAAGCTCCTGAAAAGTTACCAGAGCGAACTTCAAAGCAATGCAATCAGTAACGGTCTTTAATGTCACGAAACCGTCTTTTAAAATGCTCTTTAATTAATACCGGATTGGTAGCAATTACAGATTTTTATCTGATATATCTGGATTGATGGAAAATATTTGTGGTTGTTGCTGATTTTGCTTCTATATGAGTTTGATGGCTAATAAATACTATGGTATAAAGAATGCAAAGTTAATATTTTAATTTTAATATCAATTTATCAATTTACAGATTGTTATTGGAAATTAATAAATTCCATGTCTGATGCACAAAATGTTTAATTAAAACATCTCATTTTGCGAGACTTGAAAT
Organism: Caerostris extrusa; assembly: GCA_021605095.1. NCBI lineage: Eukaryota > Metazoa > Arthropoda > Arachnida > Araneae > Araneidae > Caerostris > Caerostris extrusa. Next base: position 79,470 of record BPLR01013585.1, read on the forward strand.
TTCTGCTATATGATAATTTTTTGGTTTTCTTTTTATAAAAAACATTGCCAGCTATAATTTTTTTTTTGTTTACTTTAATTACCGCATGTGTTGTACGAAATATTTTTAAACCTCATTACAACTTTTGAAACTTACACTACATATTAATGGAACATCTGTTTTAGCATAAAAATCATTTATATATACTGTTAAAAATCGCAACAAAATATTTAGAAAAAAAAAATGCCATTATTATCATTTTTTTTTTTTACGTTTTTGGTAATATGGAAATATATACATAAATGTTTATTTAAATTTTTTTATTATTATTATTATTATTTATTTAAATTGTTATGCTTTTAAATTTTTAAAAAAGAAATTCTTAACGGTAGAGACACAACTTTTCAATAGAAAATCTTTTTTTCACTGATAAGTCATAAATTTTAGTTATACCCATAACACTGTTTTCTTTTAACTTTTACGTGTAAGGTATTACTATTAAAATTAATAGGGCACGCCGAGTACTTCAAGACACTCAAGTACTGTAAAAACAAGTATAATATTTTCCTACAAAATTTTTCTTCTAATGTATCAAAACAAGATGTGTAAATTAATCTGAAACAAGATGCAAACTTACAACAAGACATGATGTAAACAAATTGCAGTAAAATTAATCTGAAATTCATCACAAAAATTTGTTATTATGAACAAAAAGAAAAAAACCATCTTCCTCAACAAAGAAACGCACAGATTTGCTGCATATATAAAAACAACACTCAAAGCATCCGTGTAAAATTAAAATACTTTTAAAAAGAAATTAAAAAGCCCTCATTATTATAAGAAAACAACATCCCCTCTTTTTTTTAAGGAAGTAAATCATAATGGTGAAACAAAAACAAACACTTTAAAAAAAAAAAAAAGGAAGACCAAAAACCATGTATTAATTCATTAACGAAGAAAGCTACGAATTTTTCAACAGGGGTACTTTAATTAAAACTTCCTTCAGCACCCAAACAACTCCCCTCCTTTATTACCCAGAATGCTTTGCTGAAATTTCCTTCCACACTCTAGTGATTTTTTTCCTGATGTATTATCCACAAACTCTTGACTTGCTAAACGGACGGATACGCTGATCAAGCCAAGGCATAACGAATACCGTAATTATGTTTACCTTTTTCCCCTCTCGTATCCCCTTGGAATATCATGTTTCGCTAATGCTAATTAATTCCTCTGACATAAAAGCTGAAAAGAATGGTTTGTGCTCTTTCATTACTTAATCTCGGTACTTCTGAAACTCCTGAAAAGTTTCCGGGCGAACTTCAAAGCAATGCAATCAGTAACGGTCTTTAATATGCACAAAACCATCTTTAAAAATGCGGTTTAATTTACACAAGGATTGGTAGCAATTACAGATTGTTATCTGGATTGATGAAAAAGATTGGCGGTGTTTACTGATTTTGTTTCTACATGACTTTTATAATAAATTAAAACTACTTAAAAAGAATCTGAGTTAATATTTTAGCTTTAATATTAATTTAGAGGCTGGATTGGTAGCAATTGCATATTATTAACATTCTCTCTATTGGTACGCAATTACAGATTGTTAATAATTTGGATTATTTCCAATATCTGGATTGCTGAAAAATGATTTGTAGTTTGTGCTGGTTTTGCTTCGACATTCATGTAGAAACAAAAGCAATACGTAA
>BPLR01013586.1:0-155153 GCA_021605095.1 Caerostris extrusa
AGAAATCATTTGTAGAAGTTATGTGCATGCGCTCGCCGAGTCCCAGATCGCGCATTTGCAGATATACCCTGGGTCCATATCGAGAGAAATTAACGTGCTAGGGCCACAATGTGGATGTCGTTCAATAGCGTTTCACGCCCCTAATGTGACCCCTTAAAAGAATTGCCCTAAGCAAATTTATTTCGATAGATATTCGCAAGTATGCGTTTAAGTCACAAATCGACGCTCTGGGGGCTCTGCGAGCTGTTTTAAGCGTGTTTTAGCGTTTTTGAGAGTAAATTGCGACCGATTTGGCTGCAATTTGGTATGGTGCGTCGGATGAATACATTGTGATCGGCTATCAACATTTTTGCGTGCGACCTAAATTTTTGTCCCGTTATGGCCAGATTCACGGGGAGAATTTGGCCAAAAATGGATTTTGGCCGAAACAAAAAAAGTTAAATAGGAATAATTTTTTTGTTGGTTTCAGAGGATGTAAACAACGCCACAAATCTATAGGCACCAACCGCGTGTCTGTGAGAAATTATTTTTAGAAGTTATGGGCATAGTTGAAGAATGCATTAACATTTGAAAAAAACTTTATTAACATCCAGTGTCGTCCACAACAAGTTTCAAAATAATGTATTTCAGCTTGGTGGATGAATGAAAAGTATTTTATGAACGATTGAAAATGTGAACAAGATATATAAATATATAGAGGGAGAGTGTGACCTAATTGTAGGAATTGAAAAAAATAAATATTCATTCATATTTGAATTCCCTATTTGCATTCTTTAAGGAGGTAAATAATAGTGTCTGAACTCATTCTGTAAATATTATTTTTCAACTAGTTAACAAGTGGCTTCATTTAAAAAATAATTCAAAATGTTGACAATGTTTTATAACCTTCATAGAAATTACACAAATGTTTTATTTAAGTTTCATTTTTAAATCGACAGTATACTTTTATATTTCTAACTACGAAGTCATTCTTTTTTTTTTCTTTTTTGTCAGCAATATTTTTTTTCACTTAAGTAAAAGGGGTAATTCATTTAATAAATATTTCTCAAACTATTTAGCTTACCAAACTATTTTGTTCATATTGTTACATTAAATAAAATTAGATCAGGTTCATTCAGTTTAGTTGTCAACAGTTCATTTAATAAATATTCCTTAAAGGCATTTAGTAGTTTTGTTCATGTTATTACATTGAATAAAATTAGAACAGGGTCATTCAATTTAGTAAACATCAGTTCGTTATTTTTTTGTTCATCTGTTTATGCATTTAGGTTCATTAAAATTATTATACTAGCTTGTAATCGAATTATTACAAATTTATTTTCTCTCTATTTTTTAACAATAAATGATTTAAACTAATAGAAAATTCTGAACTGGAAGATTAACATTTGTAATTTTGAAAAAAGGCTAATTTGAAAATTCTTAAAAATTTTTAAATATTTAAGTAAAGAATTTTCTTACTTTTAATATTGAAAAATAAAATATAAACTCATTCTGACATAAAAATAAAATTGCATTCTTTAAAGAAGTAAGCAATAGTGTCTAAACTCATTCTGATTAATTTCATTACTCTTATTTTCCAACTAGTTAACAAGTGGCTTCATTTAAAATAATTCAAAATATACCAATATTTTATAACATTCATAGAAACTATACACATGTTTTATTTCAATTTTTTTTAAATCGAAAGTATACTTTTATATTTCACTATCTAACTTTTTATGCCATTTTTTTTTTTTTTTTTTTTTTTTTTTTTGTCATCACTATTTCAAGGTAAGAGATTTCATTTATTAAACATTCCTTAAAAACATTTAGTAGTTTTCTTCATATTGTTACATTAAATAAAATTAGATAAGGCTCCTTCAGTTTAGTAATCATCAGTTCATTATTTTTTTGTTCATCAGTTTATGCTTTTAAGCTCATTAAAATATATTTTACTAGTTTGTTATTGAATTATTAAGAAATTATTATCTGTCAAATCTGTAACAATAGCTGGTTTAAATTAATAAATAATTCTGAAGTGGAAGATTTTCATTTGTAAATTTTAAGAAGGCTTATTTGGAAACTATTAGAAGTATTTTTAAAATATTAAAGTAAAGAATTTTTCTTAAATAAATTGCATTTCAGGTGCTAATTTTTGGCATTCAACCGATGTGAACTTAAAAATTAAAATTTTGCAAGTAAATAAAAATAATTCAAGTAACTCTTTTAATTAATTCATCATTTTAAAAATTAATTTATTATAATAATTTTATATCTCTGAAAGCGCAAAAATCTTGATAAGTGCTAAAAGCAGGTGTGGCGAACTCGCGGCTAGCCTTGAATATTTTTCCAGCCCGTGAGATTTTTCACACATTTACAAAATATTTTATAATGGCCTAAATAGTGAAAAACGATGGTATTAAAAATGCATTATCTGTGCATCCTATATTCAAGAATTAAGTGTCGAAATTATGAAAAAAATTAACTTTGATTTTAAAATAATATTATTGGGAATATAGGACAGACATTGCCTGTTTTATTGATGGGTTTACAATTATGAGTTCGCGGAATAATTAAATTATATTCTGCGAACTCATGGAACATTTAATATAGCAGGCTCTATATTTCACTTTAAGTGACCTCAGTGACGCAGTGGCCATCCCTAGATACGCACAGTTGATGGTTGATCATAGGAGTAAACCAGAAGCTTAGTTGAAGTTAGTAGCGCTTTTGGTTCAACTTACACCTGTGAATGTTTTTTTTTTTTTTGTCCGAAAATGAAATTGACCCAATACAAAACACTTTCAAAAATGACGGACGCTCACCTGCAACACCCATTACGATGTGCAAATACCCCCAAATGGAGATCGATTTGCAAAAGCTTAAGTGAAAGAGTGGGGAAGCACATATCGCACTCATAAAATAAATATTTTTTAATGATTTCATTTTTTTTATTTCGTTTATATTTATATATATTTTTTATGTTTCACTTTTAATATTCTATATTTCTTTATAATGTGCGTTCAGTATTATTATTATTTTTTAGCAACATGTAAGAATAATAGTAAACACAAAAATCATTATGTTTCAATTTTTTCACTCTGAAAAATGTCTGTAGTGGGTCTAAATCTAATATCGCGATATAGCATTTTTATATGCTGCCCGCTGTGTTAGGATGCATTTCCAAAATGGCCCGCAAGATCATTTATGTTGGTCACCCCTGTGCTAAGGTAATTGGAAAAAACGCAGTCGAATTAGAATCACGACAAGAATTGCATCTTGATCATAAAATTATCTGTTTAATAAGTAATTTATTCAACGATCTTCAGAGTATAAAGTAAGAAATATTTTCGGTGTTATTTTTATTTGTCTTGTGAACATCATCTTTTTTTATTACGTACTACTGTGTACAAAAGTAAGACTCATTTTCAATTTAAAATTCCCGGGGCTTATGGAATTTCAATATTTTTTTTTTTAGGTTGCTGGTACTGCCCTTGACATGTGCGGGAAATTTAATGTCAAAATATTCATCAGTGTTTGGGTTACGCTTGGCTTTGTGAGACGCTCAAACGGATTCCGGCGATTTTGAAATGTCTGAATTCTTTGAGCAAAGAGCTTGCGTTCAATTTTGTTTGCGGAAACTTATAGAATGTTACAGAAGCCATTTGGTTAGCATTCTTATATCGGAAAGAAATGTTTACAAGTGGTATGAACAATTCAAAGAAGGCAGGCAACGCGTTGAAAACGAAGAGCCCTCGGGTCGACCCTCAACCTCGCCCGAAGTAGCTCACTTCCAAAAAATGAAAGATTTTCAGCTTGCAAACTGTCGATTTACAATTAGAGTCTGCCGATGTACAATTACACTTGGTGATCAAAATTACATTTTAAAATATGTTTTGGTCCTCAAAAGCGTTAAAACTTGATTGGTACCGAAAACACTGAATGCGCCAGCTCACATTGCATTGATTCTTCGTAACTTTTTTTGCTAAAAACTAACCCATATCGTTCCACAACCACCGTATTCAGGTAATTTAGCATAGTTCTACTTCAGGCTTTTCCCTAAACACAAAAGTTCACTCCGTAGACACCGGTTTAAGTCGACTGAAGAGACATTTCAAAAATCGCCGGAATCCGTTTGAGCGTCTCCACAAAGCCAAGCGTAACCCAAACACTGATGAATATTTTGACATGAAATTTCACGCACATGTCAAGGGCAGTGCCACCAACCTAAAAAAAAAAAAAAATTCCATAAGCCACGGGAATTTTAAATTGGAAATGTGTCTTACTTTCTGGACACAGTAGTATGCAAGTTTACTAGTCCTTTCACTCATAAAATTAATAAAATGTAACGTTTAACGTGGTTTAGAAATTCCTTTAAATGTTTCTTTTTTTTAACTTATTTGTTCTTAATTGTTAAGATGTAAAAATCATTACCCGCTTTAGTAGAAGAATTTATGGATAATTCTTCGAACATTTTCAAAAGCGATTGCAAAAAAAATGGCAAAAAAATAATAAAAATTGAAGATTATCGTGAAACTTAAGAAATTAAATTAATTGCACTTCTGATTACGGGGAACAAAATAAATTGCTTGAATAACTTAAGAGGATATTTCCCTTTTTTTTTTTTTTTAATTAAAAAATAATAATGAGATCATCAAGAAGAATTAATCTCTGGGAAACTCTTGCTGATTAAAGACCCTTTGTGACAATATCCATCGAGTGCAAACAAGATACTGTTTCAATGCAGGCGAACAATTTCTTATCATAATTCTCAAAACAAAAAAAAAAATTATTTATTAAATCTATTGAAATTACTTAAGACACTATTTAAAAAAACTCGCCCTATAATCTATTAATTATGACCTTCTAAAGAAAATACTTTATTTTAATGGCCGTGTTCTGTAATAGCTGCAGTTCAATTCATTGCAGATTAAAAGAAGAACTGAATCGAAACTAGTAGAAAGTTTCCAAAAAAATTTATGGCATAGCTCGAATCTTTATGGCATAGCTTAAAATCTTTATGGCGTAGCTCGATATTCGACAGATTGTTTAATCGCAGGGGTGACCAACCCAAAAGATCTTGCGGGCCACTTTGAAAATGTATCGTAACTCCTATGAACAGCATGTAAAATTATATAACCCCCTATTAAATTTAGACCCACTATAGACATTTTTTTTTTTTTTTTGGAGAGAAAAATTTAAACATAGGGAGTTATTATTATCATTATTTTGCCAACATTTTATTCATAAATTGCTTTTACAGCAAATTAAATAGCTTTATCGCCAAATTATTATATGGAATTTTTATTTTGCTAACCCACAAAAATGCATCGTTAGACAAAAATAATAATCGTTATAATAAAATAATAATGTTATGATAAAATTTCGCCAAAATTATTTGCTATTTCACCATATATTTTTTTTAATGTCAAAAAATAAATCATGTTCTTTATGAAGCCGAATTCGAAAAATAAATTAATATTAATAAAAGAAAAAGAAGAAGAAACCTGAGAATAACTTACCTTTTATTGTATGTCGTTCGTCTGTGGTGGAAACGAACGTTTTATTCCAACGATGAAATCATAAAAAAAAAATTTGCGGATGCCAAATTTGTGCTGTCGCGTTAATAATACCTTTAAATTCTAACGTTAACTAACATTCTAAAAAGCTAAAGCTTCAAATATTCCGTGCGAATTCTAATTACGGTTGCCACAAAATCTAACTAAAGAGCATCTTTAAAAGGAAATCAATTATTTAAGAATCAATAATTAAAAAATTAAAAAATCGTTTTTCTTGTTTGTTTCTTATTTTTATGAGTGGTAACATTATAAAAATTGTTTTATTCTGTATCAGTGGCAGACGTATGTTATAAGAATATGCTCAGAATAATCCTATAATTTATCGGAATACTTATTTAAAAAGAATATATATTTCTGTTCTTAATTAGTGCAAATAAGAATTATGCAACTAATTATCGAAATAACAATAAAATAGTCATTATACATCCTCAGGGTGCAGTATCCCAGATTTTAGCCGAACATTTACGGCGGCCTTGTGGCCAAGTGGTTAGTGGTACAACAGACTTCAGGTTTTTGAATCCTGTTGGTGGCATGGATGTTTGTTGGTGGTTCGGGGTCCATGCTAAACTGTAGGTCCCAGTATCATTAGCCTGAAGTGTGCTCAAAAAAAGACAGTAGAGCGAAAAAAACAAAACAAACCTAAACATTTTACCGTCACTATTCCTGTAAAACGGTTTTGCTCTTTTGAAGATTATTTAAGCAGAAAAAAACAACATTATCGGCCTAATTCAGAGCTAAGATTCCATTGAATTATTCCATACACACCTTACAAAAAAGATAAGTATTCTAAATGTAGATGATTCTGTTTAATAAAAAAATTCAGATAAATGAATAGTAGATTGATAGATGAATTGAATAGATAGATGAATAGAAATGAATCCTCTAAAACGTAAATGAAGAAAACTACATCGAAATGAGGTGGATAAAATTACCTTTAAATTGCATAGAATAAATAGAATAACAACGATAGAATTAAAATAGCTGATGTAACTATTATGTGTTCTAGAATGGGTCAAAATTATTGTTTGTAATATTGCATTGGGAGAATGTGCATTACTGAGTAGATCCGGTGTTTTGTTTCCAACTTCTGCTAATACATAAACGCAGAACATTCTTATGGGTGAGAAACAAATTGGTCCATGTCAGTAATATACTACTGTATCCAAAAAGTAAGACCAATTTTCAATTTAAAATTCAATTTTTGGAATTTTCAAAAAATGGAATTTCAAATTTTTTTTCTATTTTAGGTTGCTGGCATTGACCTGGACATCTTTGGGAAATTTTACGTCAAAATATTCATTAGTCCTTGAGTTACGCTCGGCTTTGTGAGACGCTAAAACGGATTCCGGAGATTTTGAAATGTCTGAATGAATTGAGCGGAAACTTATAGAATAATACAGAAGACATTCGGTGAGCCTTCCTATATCTGAAAGAAATGTTTACAAATGGTATAAACAGTTCAAAGAAGGCAGAGAACGCGTTGAAAACGAAGAGCCCTCTGGTCAACCACCAATCTCAACCGACGAAACTCACGTCTAAAAAATTAAAGATTGGATGCTTGCAAACTGTCGATGTACAATTAGAGACCTTGCTGATGAAGTTGGAATTTCAAAAGCATCGTTCCATTCCATTTGGGCCACAAACGCGTCCAATACCGATGGGTACCGAAAACACTGAGTGCGCCAGCTCACACTGCATTGATTCTTCGTAACGTTTTCGCCAAAAATGAAACCCATATCATTCCACAACCACCGTATTCACACCGTGTGACTTCTGGCTAATTCCTAACTTCAAAAGACTACTCCGGGGACACCGTTTTGAGTCGATTGAAAAGATGCAAAGGCCATTCCTGGCGATGACTTTTTAGCATGGACTGAGGATTGGACAAAAAGTTGCATAAGTACATTGTGTCCGGAGGGGAATACTTTGGAAGCAATGAAATAAATTTCGAAGAATAAAAAATGAGTTTTTGATAAAAAATAATAATTGGTTTTTTAGTTTTGGGCACAGTTGTAAACTTTTCTTAATAATAATCTTAATATTATATACAAAATGGATTTAATTTTTTTTTTTTAATTTAAAACATAAGATCCACTTTTTCATAGAACCTGAAGGATTTTACTCGGAATCTTTACCCTATCAAGTCAAGAAAATCAACTATTAGCTTGTCCATAAAACAGCTCTCAAAACCATGAACCAACAGCACAAAAAAAAGGAAAGAAAAGGAACCAAAAAAAAAGTTATCCATCAAAAGTTTGTTTTTAGTAAATTTAAAAAAAAATGATGATAAGTACAGGGTGTCGAAAAAGAACATCTTTGCTTTTAAAAAAAAAAACAGAAAGAACATTCTAGAACGCATGTAGTAAAAGTAAAATGGCATTGTATTATCACACCCGTAAAAAAAAAAAAGGAACACCAGGTTGAAGCATTCATCTTACACAGTATTTTGTTCTTAATACTTTATTTCTCTGGGCAGAGGGGGTGGGGGAGAAAGGTAGTCTATCTTATCTCAGAGCTATTTAATTTTATGTTTTTATATTCCCTCACGCCCTCCGCCGGAGAGTTTTGGAGTTCTAAATGTTCCCAGTAGTTCGAAATCTTTTCGAGTTTCTATCACGAGCAGCAGCAGAAGGGGGGTAACGAGAGAAAATTGGAAGTAAAATAGAACACTAGAGGCCCAGAAAAGAGAACTATTAAAAAGTGGGTAAATCTTTTTTTACGTCAGTTATTTCTCTTACTAGGGATGGCAACGACGTTCCAAAAATTCAATCTTCTGGAAATGGAAGCCTAAAGAAGAAGGAACGTTTTATCAACGTGGAAAAGCATTATTTAATAAAAAGCTTAACTTTTATAAATGTAACTTTAGTTGGGAGAACCTGTCGGGGGAGCAGCTCGCCGTTTCTGAGAATAGAGAATTAAAAAAGAAAAAAGAAACGAAAATTAAATTTTAAGTGGACTTTTTTGTAGAATCCCATTTTAAAGCTTTCTGTTAAGAGGATAAAAATATGCAATTGCACTAAAACCCTTAGAAATGTTAGTTTCTATGTATATGCTTTTCAAAGTTTTCTATTGATATTGTTGTAACATATGGCTATATAGGAAATCAATCCATTACAATAAGTATCACACACAAAGAAGGAACAAGCAGAATAAAGCAAATATACAGCAAGACAGCAATCGACAATAAGTTCGTCTCAGACATCCCAAAAGTCAGGGGAGAGAGTAAATAAAGGGGTTGTCATTTATTGCAGTCCATGAGGCCCCTGGCCTCCCAATCACAACTGCAAGACTTCTCCTTGGCGCTTAGCTTTCCTGCTGCTCAGTCCTGGACATTTAAAAAGATGTTCTGAATTCATTGTACATACTCTGCATATTGGGCAAGTGTTCGAGCCGAGGACACTTATCCTTTTAAGGTGTTCCGCAAGACAATCGTGTCCAGTTTTTAATCGAAAGTTGGCAACCGCCTCTTTACGTGGTCTAGTGTAAAAAGATTTTCCAGCTGCCTTAAATATGGTGTCCCTTTTTTGAGAAAACTATCCTTGAGTCTTCAAATCTTTCATTTTCTTAAGAAAAAATTCTCTGTGAATATATTTCTTGAAAGATTCTGGTGGAACTTGGTTCTTTCCAATATTCACATGATTTCTTTTCTTTGCAAGTGAATCTGCTACTATTCTCTATTGATGTTATGGATAGAAAGAATATTTTTGAAGGATAAAAATTAAACAACATTAAAAATAAAAACTCTATTGCTATTAACCCTACAAGTAATATAGAATAAAAACACCTGTTAGAAAAGCTGTTCTTTTTAGTCCATTCCTCAACCTCGTGCTGTAAATACCAGTTGTGGACCAGTTGTGCGTGCAGGTGTCGTACAAATAAATTCACAGACAAAAGTGTCATCCACAAATAATTCATACACTCATGTACTTCGTATCACCTTCAGGTAATTGTTTTTTTATTTTCGCTATTTGCTCATTGAAACCCTTTAGAAATCGATTTTGTATTGCATTATGTACATAATTATTACATCGAACTATTTCGTCACACTGCATTGATTCTTCGTGACTTTTTCGCCAAAAATGAAACCCATATCGTTCCACAACCTCCGTATTCACACTGCGACTTCTGGCCATTCCTTTAACTCAAGAGACCACCCAGGGACACCGTTCTGAGTCTATTGAAGAGATTCCACACACGCTTCGAAGGCCATCCCTGCAGAACTTTTTAGCGTGCATTGAGGATTGGAAAAAGTTGGCATAAGTGCATTGTATCCGGAGGGGGATTACTTTGAAGGCGATGAAATAAATTTGGAATAATAAATAAAGAGTATTTGGAAAAAATAATTGTTCTTACTTTTGGGCACAGTAGTAATTAAAAGGATAACCAGAAATCATCGTAAGAAAAGTAATGTAGTAATGAGACACTGATGTGTTGCCTGGATTAACATGGATGCAATCTTTTAAAAACCACGGCCTCTTTATCTGTCGCGCATCATTTTGTTAAACAACCATCACTAAAACTGCATCAATAGGAACCTTTACAGGAGATAGGGTGGTACCTGTGTAGAGGGTAGGGTGGCAACCGAACCGGAGCATACGAACGAGCACTTAAAGAGAGAGCAAAGAATTAAAAAGAGAATCGAAGATCTGGTTAGATTTAAGTCTTTGTGGGACGATGTGCTGAAGGATGCTGTTATCTTTCTCAGAGCCACTTATCAGAGGGCCCTCCATTAGCAGATGAAGTTTAACAAGTTTAATTGCCATCTAATTAATGGCTGTTTTGCGTACCGAGTTAAAAGCTGCTGCCCTCAGGGCTTGTGTTCTTTCTTTGCACGTTCTTTCCTTTCCTTTCCTTTTTTTTTTTTTTTTCTTCCCTTAATTCTGCTGTTCGAAATTAACCTTTTCAAAAGGAAATGGATTAATGCTAATAGCTCCCTGATAAGATATGTTATTTGTTCTTATCATTATCGAACCTTTTCTATTCTTTTTTATTTTATCACAACTGGGTGTGAAGAAAACGCATCGGAAGAGAGTTTATTTGCAAATCGTGTTTAAAAATCGGCTCAGCAGAAAATGGCGGAAAAAAAAAAAGTGTGTTTGACTAAAAATTTCGAAACCACTTTATCAATTATAATATTTGAGCTTAATGGAACACGAGCGACAAAAAAGAAAAAAAAATTATTACTTTTGAAAGTGTGTGTTTTGAATCTTTGTTATTTCTCTCATACTTTTTTTTTTATGTTCGTGATTCTCTCTCTCATTTTTTTCTCCAACATTTCTTTGTTTCTAATTGAAGAGGAATATGCTGAAGGCGCAAAAAGCATTCGAACAGAAGTTGCAATTAAAGAATTCGATTTTTTTTTTTTTAAAGAAAACTTTAGTTGCGAAATATTTGTTATAATTATTATTATTTTTTGGAAAAAACAGTCTTCACATTTTAGTGTTGCTTTACTTAAATTTTTTTATGAAATCATTTCTATTGTAGTAAACGTAGTTTTATATAAAAGTTTGTTACTTTTTAATTTCTTGTACAACAATTGATTTAAGTAGTTCGAAAAATGTGTAATTGGTTCTGAGAATGTGACGTTCCCAGTGCAATACATTTTATTCAACTTCATTAGAAGACTACACTACTATATTACTGTATCCAAAAGTAAAACCAATTATCAATTTAAAATTCCCGGGGCTTACGAAATTTCAATTTTTTTTTTTTTTTTTTTTTTTTTTTTTTTTTTAGCTAACTGGCACTGTCCTTGACATCTGTGTGAAATCTTACTTCAAAATATTCATTAGTGTTTGAGTTACGCTTGGCTTTGTGAGGCGCTAAAACTGTCTCCTTCGATCTTTGAAATGTCTGAATTCATTGAGCAAAGATTCATTGAGCAAACTTGCATTCAATTTTGCTTGCGGAAACGTATAAAATGTCGCAGAAGGCATACGGTGAGCATTCCTATATCGGAAGGAAATGTTTACAAGTGGTATAAACAGTTCAGAGAACGTATTGAAGACGAAGAGCCCTCGGGTTGACCACCAAACTCAACCGACGAAGCTCACGCCCAAAAATGAAAGATTGGGTGTTTGCAAACCGTTGTTTTACAATTAGAGACCTTGCTAATGATGTTGGAATTTCAAAAGAATCGGCCCCTAAACTCAAAAGACCACTCTGGGGATACCGTTTTGAGTCGATTGAAAAGATTAAAAGTAAATCGGCGCGCACTTTGAGGGCCATCCCTGCCGATGACTTTTTAGCGTGCATTGAGGATTGAAAAAACGTTGGCACAAGTGCATTGTGTCCGAAGGGGAATACTTTGAAGGTGTTAAAATAAATTTGGAAGAATAAATAAAGATTTTTTGGAAAAAAAAAATTGGTCATACTTTTTTTTGGGCCACAGTGGTACCAATATAAAAATATTTTATATTAGCCTAATTACACGTGTTTCCATTAGGAAAGCATCACAAATAAAATTTAAAGTGTTCCCATGAACCTCAAAAGACCACACCGGGGACAACGTTTTGAGTCGATTGTAGAGATTCAACGTGAATCGGCATCCGCATCGAAAACCACCCCTGTCGATGACTTTTCAGCATGCATTAAAGTTTGGAAAAAAAGTTGCCATAAGTGCATTGTATCCGGGGGATTACTTTGAAAACGATGAAATAAATTTGGAAGGAGAAATAGAAAAGAATTTCTTTGTTTCTAATTGAAGAGGAATATGCTAAAAGCGCAAAAGGCATTCGAACTGAAGTTGCAATTAAAGAATTCGATTTTTTTTTTTTTTTTTTTTTTTAAAGAAAACTTTAGTTGCGAAATATTTGTTATAATTATTATTATTATTTGGAAATAGTCTTGACATTTTTAGTGTTGCTTTGTTTAAAATTTACGAAATCATTTCTACTGTAGTAAACATAATCTTATTTAAAAGTGTTGCATTTTTAATTTCTTGTTACAATTGATTTAAGTAGTTAGAAAAATGTGTAATTATTTCTGAGAATGCGACATTTACAAAGCAATGCATTTTATTCAACTTCATTCGAAGACCTGGAATGTATATATTAAGATATTAATCAGTAAAAGTCTACGCAATTTCTTTTTAATAATAAAACTCGACTCATTTGAGAAATTGTTCAATTTGTATTGAACAATTAGCAGACTGAGTCACTTACTTTAAAATTTTTACTATCAAACATTTCTGTTTGTTTATTATCATGTGTGAACACGATGTTGTCCTGGTTAGGGATTCGTGGCGCAATCGAAAAAGTACAGCAAATAAATAAAACTCCTTTCCAAATTTTTAAAATTTGACAGGAAAATGGTAGTATTTGACTTTTGTAGACTGGAGAATTTGACTTTTGCTTGAAGTGTTTTGTAGTATGGTTTTGATGCACTTTTCGCGTTTTGGCTTGGGATTTTAAACATTTGTCTATCCAATGGCTATAAGCACTCGTAGTTCTTTGGTTCATTCCTGCTTCTTGACGTTTCACATTTATCGCATTTGACATTTACCCATGCCTATTGACCAGTATAGTGCTTCTTATTGTATCTGGAATACATCATTCTTCAATTATGCCTGGATTTGTCAAACTTTGATATATTCTTTAGGCTATTAACCGTGTTAGTGATTCTTGTAGATTTTGGAATACTTCATTCTTTATTTACGACTACATTTATCTTTTTTTTTACATTTATCTCATTTTAGAGATTCTTGAACAATTCATTCTTCATGAAATTCTTGATCTATTCAACGTTGCTATATTCATGTGGCTATTTGAATTTGGCCCTTCTTGCAGTATTCCGATCCATTGCTTCCTATATCTCGTGCATTATTAAACATTGGCCTATTTCTGAGTTTATTCATCCGTTCTCGAATGTTCACACACGATAAGTAGAAATTTGCCGAGCAGATTTCAGATTTTTTTTTTATTATGGAGTTAATAATGAAGAAATTAAACATGAAAAATATTAATGAGCAATTATAATTTCCCCGCAGTTTATTAATTCATACGATTTTCCCATCTTTTTTTTTTTTTTTCGTACAAAATTATTTGTTTTAGGAATGGAACTGAATATTAAAAATCATTTGTAACTATAATCCGTAATATTCACAGAAGAATTATGACGCACAATTGCTCAAAATTATAAATTTAAAATACATGCGCAATGCAGCAAAAGGGCTGTTTTTAAAAAATCTCTGAAATCTGTTGTGTATCGATTCTTCGACGGCATTTTGTTGAAAATGGTCACCGATATTGTTGTAGAAGCGACTTTCGGTGAAAATTCGATCTTACAAGAACGAGCGAATTTCAATTGGGGACTGTAGCATCTCGGTCTATACAAGGCCTATAAGGGCTTCAAGAAAGGGCCACTTTCAGGTTCATGGGAACACTTTAATTTCATTTGCAAGCATTACATATATATTTATATATTCAGTTCTCCAGCCTACGACAAATCTCAAAACACGTGGTCTGCGACAGACCTTAATTATCACACGACGTGATTAACCACAAGCGGCTCACTTTGAAAACAGGCTGAATCCCCAGCTTATTCTATCACTTAAAAAAAAAAAAAAAGACAACACTTCTTATCGGCTCGTCGTAGAACACTTTTGCTTTTCCTTCTCCCAAAACCTCTCTAAGAAAATCTGTCAAGAGAGGGGGTGGGGTCAGCTTCCTTTTCTCCTAATTGTAGTAGACATTTCCTCAGCCCATGATCTATCACCTATCACGATGTAAAAATTCATGGTGCAGTCTATACTCCATCTATAATCGAGGTTGAAGAAACACTTGTTTTAACCTCAAGTCTACGATTGATCTAGATGAATCGGTCTGCTGCAGAACTTAATTATAACGAACGAAACCACAAGGCGCTCACTTTGTAAACAGGCGGAAATTCCAGCCTGTTCAGACACTTCAGAGAAAACGACAGCACTTCTTATTTACTCGTCGCAGAATTCTATTTTCTTCTTCTTCAAAAGCCTCTCTCTCTTTAAGGATTGACTACCCTCACTTCTCATTGGAGTATACACTTTTCAGCATATGGTCTATCACCCATCGCGATGTAACAACTCATGGCGTAGTCCATATTCCATCTGTAATTGTTTCGACCTGTGAACGCACAGACAATCGCTCATTTCATGAGCTCTCATTAACCATGACAGTGAATATCTGCTGTCAGATTTGAGTGACAGGTTGTTCTCATTAGTACAAAAACACGAATTGGATGTAGTATAACTACCCACAACACTACTTATCTACTGTCAAATTTGAGAGAGGGGTTATTATTATGTACTTGTTAAAAATATAGATTCCTCTCTCTTGGGAATGGAATGCTGCAACTCTTCCCATGAGAAAAATGCTACAGGGACTAATAATTCCGATTTCATTCGACTGAAAAGCAAGTAAATGATGAAACTGTGAAAGAAGTTTTTGATAGTTTGAGGAACACGTAAAAATGTCCTTTAGAAGGTTCTGTTCATTCCGTCACGCGAAGAGTTAATGGGATTTTAATGCCTTTCTAATTGTCACAGGGAAGCCAAAACAAGTCAATCTTTATCAAACGCGGCCTTTCTCTTTGAGCAGTCATTTCGATTTAACAGTTCAGAGCAATCATCTGAACCACTGTTCCAAAGGGGTTGACATAGATCGCTGTAAATTCCCTTCTGTTACTTCGTCGGCTGTAAATTGGTCTATTTTGAGCACATTAAAACTTCGTTATATTCGGAGCACAGGGTTCATTAGCTCGTTAGTTGTGCAGTTGGAGTGAACCTGTATTATTTCCTTTATCAGTATTGTTCAAAAGAGATTGGAGTACGGTTTAGTTATCTGCAATGGTTTCCTAATGGAAACAAGTTTAGTTAAGCTAGTATAAAATATTTTTATATTGGTATGCTTGTATATACA
The DNA here is from genome assembly GCA_021605095.1 of Caerostris extrusa. Classification (NCBI taxonomy): domain Eukaryota; kingdom Metazoa; phylum Arthropoda; class Arachnida; order Araneae; family Araneidae; genus Caerostris; species Caerostris extrusa. Next base: position 15,455 of record BPLR01013586.1, read on the forward strand.
GTCATAAGGAAAAAAAAAGAACAATTTTCAATTTCTTATCATGTGTGAACATGATGGAAAAATTGAAAATTGTAGAATTGGTAATACTTCATTCTTCATTTATGCCTAGAATGTTCAAACTTCAATATATTCAAATGGCCATGGAATGTTATAGTGTTTCTTATAGAATTTGGAATACTTCATTCTTCATTTACGACGACATTTATCTTACTTTTGTATGTTCTTTCACAGATTCTTGAACAATTCCTTCTTCATCTATTCAGCATTGCTCTATTCATGTGGCTATTTCAATTTGGCCCTTCTTGTAGTATTCCAATCAATTGCTACATATATCTCGTGCATCCTGAAACATTGGCATATTCCTGAGTTTATTCATCCGTTCTCGAATGTTCACACATGATAAGTTGAAATTTGCTGAGCAGATTTCATTTTTTTATATAAAGAACTACATTATTTGTGAAGGTTGATACCAAACTATAATCAACTGCCCACTCTAATACCGTTTACTCTAAGTAAACAGTCCTCGACTTACTGTCATTCGGTTCAAAAACGTAAGCCCAATCTGGCACAAGTCGGATTACTTTTATTTCTCAACTTCTGTCTTAATATTTTTCACCAGCCACAAATGTAGTGTATTTAAAGAGATAAAAACTGCATTCCTTTATATAATTATTTAAAAATTATTTGTATCATTTTATGATTAAAGATATAAATACAAATTAAAAAATAATTATATTATAAAAAAGTGTATAGCAGTACAGTGTGATTTTAATTAAAATCCACATTCAAAATGCTGTTAAAAAAAAAGAACCACTCGTCACAATGAGTTCAAATTTGAACTGAAGATACTTAAAGAAGGAGAAAACTCCGGCTTGTTCAATAACTTTGAAAAAAAGGACACTTCTAATCCACTCGTCGTAGAACACTCTCTCATTCTTTCTCCCAAAACCTCTCTTTAAGAAAATACTTCAGGAGGGAGGGGTCAGCTTCTCTCACTTCTCTTGGAGTAGACACTTTCTCAGCCCATGGTCTATCACCCATCACGATGCAACAACTCATGGCATAATCCCTATTCCATCTGTAACTGTTTCGCCCAGTGAGGGTCGCACAGACAATTGCTCATTTCATGAGGTCTCGTTATCCATGGCACTGAATATCTGCTGTCAGATTTGAGTGACAAGTTATTGTCATTAGTAAACTCTAAATGCATACAATATAATTATCCACACTACTGCCAGATTTGAGTGATAGGTTAAGTACTTGTTAAAGAATATACACCCCTTTCTCGTGGGAACGAAATGATACAACTCTTCCTGTGGAAAAAATGCTACAGGGTAAAGATAAAACGTTCTATATGGCCAGCATATAAATATTAATAAATCGTCGCAAAGAATGTATCGCACTTGAAGGGGATTATGTTGATGAATAAAGAGAAATTTTGCTAAAAATTTGTTGTTTCAGTAATTAGTCCCGGCGCTTATTGATTCATGCGTTATACAATGTTCTTTTTGTGTATGAATGCAGTGTTTTGTGTTTGACTTACAAAATGAAGAGGAAAAAAGATCGTATGAATGCAATCGAGAAAAATCCAAAGTGATTAGAAAATTCTGTGCATTTAATTTCTAAAAATACCTGTCAACAACATCAAAAGAAAAGATTTCTTTCCAATGCTATATCACTTGCAAACATCATTAATTCAAAGTAGCAGATAATATTTATAAACGTCATATTATTCTCCACTGAACTATTCTCATTTGAAGTTGTATTTAATACTTTAAATCAAACTTGAGTTTGATATGTGAGCAATTCAGGTTTGAATTGAACAACAGCTATTCAAAACAAAGGATTATTTATCCATATTTCCTGTCTTTCTGAAAGGATATATTTTTACTTTTTTTTGTTATATTTTGATTAGAGCGTGCTTAACTAAGACGAGTTAAAGTACTTTTTTTTGAAACTCCATATGAGCTAAATAAAGACCCTTAACGGATATTTGAACACGCGTTTTTTAAGAAGGATTCACGCTCATCTGTATAGAAGAGTGAAAATTATCCCACGTGCATCAGCGTCGACTAGTTCTATTAACAGATTTTTTTCTCTAATACAGCTGGGAAATGCTTAGACAGTTGTCTTTGATGCCTTAAGGGCTGCGCCGACGTTACTCACTTAGCACTATCCAGGGGCGCGTGTAACTTGAAGATAAGCTGCGGACGGAGTAACAATGCCCCTGCAACGCTCTACGATCCTACGAGACCGGGACATACGGTTTAAAGTGAATTCGAACCACTACACACATCCATGGCAACGCCGGGACTCGAACCCGAAACCTGTGGAATCGAGCGCCAGAGTGTTAGCCACTCACCCATCAGGCCCCATTAAAAGATTATAAAGAAGATATTTTTCTCTTTATAAGGAGAAATACTAACCGAATGGAATAAAAATATAATACTGTTGTTTCAAATACCAGGTACTATTCACCAACAGAGCAAGCATAGACACGAAGATTTTGTTGATTATAAGCAGGGGAGTTTCGAAATGAGGGCAACTCAAATTAAGACTGAACACTGTAATATTATAATTCAAAGAAATTTTATTTTATTAAAAACAGTTAAGGTGAATTTTATGTAGCTTTTGGTTATGCGTCAAATAGAATTTAAAAACAAACTCGAATTAAAGAAATGAACATAGTTTTAAAGTTGTCAAAAACATAAAAAGAAAAAAAAATAAAGTAAGAATCTATTCTGAAACGGCCTTAACTATTTCAAGGAGAAAAAAATAAACACCATGAAAATGCTTCGAAACGTCAGGCATTTAGCCCAGGGAAACACCCTCATTAAGAATTTTATCTCAAGATCAACAAAACAATGCTCAGAACACCTGCCGAAAGAAAAAAGAAATTTTTTTCTAGCGTTGTTTTCCGTAGAACAAGTAATATAAAAACAAATTTTTTTAAGTCAATTCCTTCTTTTTTTTTCACTCTATTGCAGAAAGTCCTTTTATAAAAAATTTTCATTCATTTTTTCTAAGTTTATCTGGCGACATCTATTGGTAGACATATGCAACTTAAATCTAAAAAAACTAAAATTAATGAATTAAATTTAATGACTGAATTAATATTTGAAAAACTGCATTAACATCAAGTGTCATCCACTACAAGTTAAAAAAAAATGTATTTGAACTTGAGTGGATGCATAAAAAGTATTTTACGAACGATTGAAAATGTGAACAAGTTATATACAGGGAGAGTGTGAGCTAATAGAAGGAATTGAAAAAAAAAAAAATAACAGCAATCTCGAATTACAGCAAAATAATAATAAAAGCAAAAATAATAAAAGCAAATATAATAAAAGCAAATACACACGATAAAAATAATAAAAGCAAATATATTAGGCTATATTTTAAATTTAATTAAAAACTTTTTGATCATTTAAAATTAAAAATCTAGAATACATTACCAAGAACACTCAAACACGATCGTTTCAAATGTAAAAAATTAAGAAGAATAATAGCCAGAAAAATAAGCTAAATTAAAATCAGACGATTTTTTATATTATTGCCAATTTATAGTTACATTATTTAAAAAATTTAACATTATATACTAAATGAATAATAAAAATATTTGATAATAAAATAACAATAATTAATAATTAAATGAATAAATTAAAATCAGATGATTTTTTATATTATTGCCAATTTGTAGTTACATTATTTTAAAAATTGAATAATATATATTAAGTGATTTGATAATAAAATAATTAATAATTAAATGAATAAAAATTAATAATTGAATGAATAAAATAATTAATAATCATTAATTAATAACTAGTTATGAGAAAAAAAGAGATTATTAACTAATCATTAATTAATGATGGGCAAATGAGAAGAAAGAGCAGTGTGAATATATGAATATTTCTCCCATATAAAGCTAAAATTAATTAATTAAATTTAATTAATGAATTAATATTTGAAAAACTGTATTCACATCAGTGTCATCCACTACAAGTTCAAAAAAATTTATTTGAACTCGAGTGGATGAATAAAATGTATTTTATTAACGATTGAAAATTTGAACAAGATATATATAAGGAGAATGTGAGCTAATAGTAGGAATTGAAATATTAAACATCATAAAAATGCTTCGAAATGTCAGGCATTTGGCCCGGGAAACACCCTCATTAAGAATTTTATTTCCAAATCAACAAAACAATGTTCACAACACCTGCCGAAAGAAAAGAAAAATAAATTTTTTTCTAGCATTGTTTTCAGTAAAATAAAATAAAATGCTTCTACATTCTTTTTTTCCTTTGTTTCAGTTAAGACTTGCATAGTAACAAATACTTATTTTTTAGTGTGTTCTTTTGCATCTTGTATTTTATAGAAGATTGTATAGATATTTTTGTTATATGAATGTCTACGTTTATTTATAAAGATAAAAGAATGTCCAACCTTAATGATCTTGCTTTTCGATGATCACTACTTTTCATTCCTAAGATTTTAAAAGTAGTCCTTTGAAATATGTTAAATAGGGTTATCTGAAAGTTGTTCGTGATAATAATTTTAAAGAAAGCCCTTATCATAAATAATAATAAATCTGTGTTTACTTTCCACATAAAATGCAATGTTTCATTAAAGAAAATTTTTATTGAATCTTGAAATTTTTAAACAGAAAAAAAAAAAAAAAGATCACACTTGAAAAAAGAACATAAAATTTATTAGTATGTTCAGTTCTCATATGTATATATTACACTTAATAAATAAGCAATTGGCCTTTGATCTTTTATGATATAATGAGAAAAATTGTTACATATAAAAGCCAGACCACAGCTACCTAAATTACAATTTGTTAAAAAAAAATTAAACAGGACTAATGAGCATTAATTTTTTTTTTCAAACTTGGCTATTGTAAAAAAAAAGAAAGAAAGAAATACACCTATTTTTACTTATAAAGTAACTATAACTCGAAAACAACGAAAGATATTAAAAAGCCAGCTAACACGGACAAGTTAACTGTACAAACACATAACTATAACATGAGACATTCCTGTTCATGTGTGTTATGAAACATATTAGTTTCACACCATAAAAACATAGTAGAATTTAGATTATCCTTCCTTCAACTAATGTTTATATGGCACAACATATACATAAAATATTTTTTATAAATTTTATACTATTTTTTTTCTCTAAACAATAACAGGTATATAAAATAATGCATTTTAATTCTTTTGCATAGTTGGAAACAGTACAAACAATAAATGACAAATAAGATTCAACAAATGTTGAATCCTGTTAATATTTTAGAAATTTCTTTTTAATACAGCAAAAAAATCTTTAAGGCTCTAACATTAATGACACTTTACATGTTGTTAAGTATACATACATTGCATAGTATAGTATAGTATAGGAGAGTTGCCAACCTTTTGCCCTCGCAAGAAATTTCAGGAATTTAAAATTTATTTCTGAAATAACATGAGAATGTATATAAAACAACTACTTCACTTAAATAAAAGTCTCTGCTAGTACTTTGCATTCAAAACCCAAACCAATTACAACATTAAATACATTTGAAGAAGATTGAATTGTAATATTTCATTTTGTTTGGTATGCTATATTACAGCTATTTTAAATGAGGTTATTTTTAAGTGAAATATTTTTTTTTTCAGAATTAAACAATTTGCTACTAAGATGTTTTTCTCTTCATAGGGAAGAAATCCTCGGCAATGCATAAGCAATTTTCTTCAGAACAGTTGGCAAATCAAGAACAGTCGCAGGGGCTTTTCATAGCCTCTAATTATTTTAAGATACAGAAGTACACTTGTTATTTCTTTTAAATATAACTATAAAAATTTTTTAAAAAAATGCTTCTAATTTTTTTTTATTTAAAATAAGGTAATTGTCATTTAAGTACAATACCCAATAAACTTCTCCAGAACAAAGATAAAAAAACCACTGTCAAAAAATACATTTAAACACAGATATGGACTCTCAAACTGTTACTATAACTTTTTATATATTATTTTCAAAGCATTGTATAGATTTTACAGTTTTAAAATAAAAATACACAATGCACATGATTTTGCCTACAGTGAAATATGTAATAATTTCCCATTACACATACATTAAAATGTAATAAATTACATATTTTTAACTACATTGAATATGTATTAAAGAGGTTTTTAAACTCATTTTTTAAGAATAAAGATAAAAATCATTTTCAAATAAATATTCAAATTGTAAAATTGAAATAAACTACACTTCAACAATTCAACAGAAAAAGTACAAGTGATTAATAGAACACAAATAAAGAAAAATAAAACATAACTTTAAAATACAGTAACCTCACTTTAATCCAGCATGTTCCGGACCAATGCCATGCCGAATGAGTGATTTTACCAGATTATCAAGCATCCACATAGTTTTAAGGGAGATATCAAATACGAAAGCACTAGATTAAAATTTAAACGATTAAAACATATACAGATTAAACAAGAAACAATGTACTGAAACCAAAACCAACAGTTACGATCAAAAACTGCGAGTAGCGCTGTGTTGCGGTCGGCAAATACCCCAATCCATTCAAAAATGAAGGCTCGATTTTTGTCGGTTTACAGAATGTTGTACCAAACTATCGAATGCCGGATTAACGAGAGGATAGTGTACTTGAATCAAATCAAATCACTTAAAAGATGGATAATCAAAATACTACTCAAGATGTTTTATACACATCACTTTAGAGCTCACATTGTATCTTTATTTACAGCACTAAAACACAATTTTTAATTTCAACATGTATACATAAGGTGGCATTATTAAGGTAACTGTGTACTTAACGTCTTTGCACTTGATTTAGTATAACTTTATTGCTTTGCATAGTAAATTATTGAAATACATAAACTCTAACATGACTAAACTATCAATAGTTCTGTCTCTGATTTACCTATTATTTTGCACTGGGCATTTAAAAAGACAAAGCTACAGTGGATTGAAAGAAAACATCGTACAAAGATGCTACTAGAAAATTGCATTTCTGAAACTAAATGTTGCATTTTCATTTCTTCTTCATTGTAATGTTCTTCTAAATTTATCAAAATGTTTTTAAAACTTGTATGTTTTTTTGTAATGCAATCACACTTTTTAGTAACTACATTTGCATAGAAGAAAAAAGAATGTTACAATTAATTGCCTAAATTTACTTTGATAATATACTCTCTGCTGTCATATATCTAAAATAATGATATCAATATCTTGAAACTGGGTATTTGTTTTGACACATCTTTCAAAAAAAAAAAAAATTATTTTTTTTCTTTGTGAAAGTTATAACGATAAAGATAAAAATGTGGCAAGAAAAATATTTTATTTAAAGATTATTTTAATCTAAAGAAAAAAAAATAAGATGCCCTGAAAATTGTCATTTCTTTCTGGTAATACACACTAACCAAAAGATAATAATCTCATCAAAAAGCTGCACAAATGTTTAGAGTGTGCCTCAATAGATTAAGTAATTTCTTTTTTAAAAAAAAATTGAAATTATATACACTACAATGAAAGGCTTTTTAACTATAAAATTTAATGATCTATGTATATACAATGATGGATTATGAACATAATGAGAAATATATGTATAAAATGGAATATAACAAACTTTCAAAATCCATAAAATAGTACCTATACGATAACTTGGATTTAAAAAACAAAATATTGTGCCACATAATTTACCAATTCTCAGAAAATAGTTATGCAACAACATAAAACGATTTACATCATCAGCATAACTTATCTACATTCCTGTAAATCTCAAAACACCTGAGGTTACATCAAAAGCAAAAATAAAGAACATTAGTTTTGAATTGTTTGGACCTTTGAAAAAAAAAAATTCTAATTCACTGGTTGTAGGAAATATGGCAACATTAAATTCCAGTGAAATCAAATCACAACAAAAATATACAATTTACAAATCTAAACAGGAAAAAAAAGGAGCCAAATCAAAATTTTAACACACACTTACTTCCAAGAATATTTATACACTATATAGATACTTTGACTCGACAGTATTATAGTCTGACCATGGATACCATGGAATGGTAAACATCAGATTTAATGGCGGAAACAGACAAATCGATTACTTGGAAGGAGTGCTAGTCAGAAAGACACGGCCCAAACTAGCATTTAAAGGAAAAAGTATAATAATCAGTGATCAATTATTTTTCATCTAATTTTTCTTTTAATAGCTTTTCCCCTAAAACTTTAATTATTAAAAAATTTAATTATTTATATTGAAATTAAAATCCCTCCTGAGTAACACTCCCCTAAGACGCAGCTCTTTTTGAATCCATCTGACTTGACCACGTGCCAATTTTCCATGTGATCGGTGGTCAGACTATATAAATGTACACAAATTATAATGTTAAGTCAATTACAAATTTGAAGAGCCTATGATATTTGACAGCAATTAATCATGCAAGACACCATTTCATATAATACAAAACATAAAACTCTTCTCTTTTCTAAACATTGGCTCAAATACATAACTTTGACTCCTGTGCACTTGAACAGCTACCAGTTGAAAACACGCTGTACAGCGACATACATTGCATAGGGATTTATGGAAGAATCCAGGATTTTTTTTTTTTTTTTTTTTTTTTATTGCCTTCTCTTGGCTGGTGTCATAAGAAGGGAGGGTGCTCATACACAGGCAAGCATACATACCAAACTACACTCGTACAACTATACAAAATAATTTACTGAGCTGAGATGGATGCTTAACACAAAAGGAGTGGAAATCAGATGCTGACCCACTAACAAGAAAATGTGGCTACACCTGATACACATACACAAATCAGACCAGCTGAAGTTTTACAGATGTATGCTAGCCCACTTGCCTGTGGCATTGTAATGAAATGCTCTCGAGTTTTCAGTTTGAAGTGGGTCTAAGTTTTGAATTTTTTTTCCCTATCTACACAAAAAATGTTCCCTTGGAGGAAGCAGCAATAGAAGGAGATCTATTTATTTCGTTTATTTACTTCTTTAAATTAAGTGTCTGGAACCCGTGCAACTACACCTCAGTTGGAGGCGAGTTAAACCCAAAGAAAGAGAGATTGGCCATGCATTTTTATATATATTTTGTCAATTGGTTTTTCTTCTCATGCTATATGTATAGATATATATATTTGTATATATATATATATATGTATGTATATTTAATTTATATATAAAACAATTCTGCTTTTCTTTTTTGTAAGTTTACAAATGAGCACTGGATCCATATGGCACCAGAATTTACAGAGCTGAAAGATAAATAGATAAAATTGATTTTTGAGTAGCACAGTCAACTTATTTCATCCCATTACTAACATCTAAACAATACAAAGAAAATAGGGCAATTTAGTTCAAAATCTCAATATACATAATATGATTGAAAACATATTAGATAAAACAATGAATTCAGAAATCCTGTATCCTTCAATTTTTGAAGAAAAAAAAAAAGTGGTTAAAAAAAATTCTTCAAACAACATTTACTTTAAAAACCAAATTAAACAATTAGTAATTTTGTTAGCCATTTATAAAATTGTAATATATCTCTAAAAATAATATTTCATTTTTATCATGTCTGAAGAGCATAAAAACACAATTTAAGTTTCTATTATAATCGATAACTATGTTATTGAAATCATATATTTAAATTTCTTTCAAATTGTTGTTCACTGTAGATTTAAAAGTTTTCACATCAGTCTATTCAAACACTAATAATATATATAAAAAAGAAACTCACTCCCTCGCAGATCAGTTGCCATTGGTATTACGAGAGACCAAATTATTCCTATTATTAGTTTCTGTGCCATAAATTTTACCAGCTTTCTTAGCCATGCTTGCCAACAATTCTAAGGAATTTTTGTAAGTGGATTTAAGTGATGTCAGCCATTCTTTTAAGCCAATTTCATCCTGTAAAAGAAAAGCAATTCATTTAAAAATTCAACTTAATAAATAGTATATTCTAAACATTTAAAACAAACCATTTAATACATAAAGATTTGGTACATCATTTTTAAAAAAATTTAACTAAGGTCAAACATGCCAATTTTAGCAAAATAATTTCAAATAAATTTATTGAAAGATAGGAATTTCAAAATAACAACAATAATAATAAAATGCATTTCATTTTGAATTTAACATTCCCAACTCTCAATTTAATGTATTACTACTACTACACCATACCACACCACTGTGCCTAGGAGCTGAGTTGCCCCTTTACAGATTGGAAATGTTGTGGGTGAAAAGTCTGATTGTGCTCTGTGGTCATATGAGACCAGTGCATACGGCTTAAAGTGGATTCTGAACCATTATAAACATCCATGGCTCAGCCGGGATCTGAACCCGAAACCCGTGGTACTGAGCGCCACAACGCTAGCTACTCGGCCATCGGGCCCCCATTTTAATGTATTAAATAAAGCAGTTAATTACAAACAGCAATTAAAACATAATCAAAACACATGCTAATTGTTCATTTGACTTTAAATCAAAATAAGGTCAACATTTATAAAGAGAATGCTGTCTACTTACTGGATTTGTGAGAACAATTTTTGCGTCTCTTTCTTTGTCACCTTTCATTTTCAACACAATGCATTGTTCCCCTTTCACCATCACATAATCTGATATCACATCTTCAATCTGATCCATAAATATCAACTATAAAAAATTTCTACATTAATTTTAACTAATTTCAATCAAACAGACAAACACAAATATTGTAAATTGCATCTAATTTTCACTATAATATCATTAATACAGCAATCTATCTAGTAATATTCATTTGCTCTCTGTTTTAAAAATAAATACTTATTATATTTCCTTCCTTATTATACTCCCTTCCATATTTATTTCTTTACAAACTTCATATGTTTTATTAAACAAAATGAATTACATTTCCTAGATGGCATTTTCTTCTAATTCCATATACACTGAAGTGACAAAAGTCATGGGATACCTCTTAATATCGTGTCGGCCCTCCTTTCGCCCGGCGAAGTGCAGCAACTCGACGTGGCATGGACTCAACAAGTCGTTGGAAGTCTTCTGCAGGAATATTGAGCCATGCTGTCTCGATAGAAGTCCATAATTGTGAAAGCGCTGATGGTGCAGGACTTTGGCACGAACAGACCTCTCGATGATGTCCCATAAATGCTCGATGGGATTCATGTCGGGCGATCTAGGTGGCCAGATCATTCGTTGGAATTGTCCAGAATGTTCTTCAAACCAATCGCGAACAGTTGTGGCCCGGTGACATGGCGCATTGTCATCCATAAAAATCCCATCGTTGTTTGGGTACATGAAGTCCACGAATGGCTGCAAGTGATCTCCAAGTAGCTGAACATAAGCATTTCCAGTCAATGTTCGGTCCAGTCGCACCAGAGGACCAAGTCCATGTCATGAAAAAAAACAGCTCACACCATTACGGAGCCACCACCAGCTTGAACAGTGCCTTGCTGACAGTTTGGGTCCATGGCTTCATGGGGTCTGCGCCACACTCGAACCCTACCATCAGCTCTTACCAACTGAAATCGTGACTCATCGGACCAGGCCACGGTTTTCCATTCGTCTAGGGACCAACCGATATGCTCACGTGCCCACGAGAGTCGCTGCAAGCGATGTCGTTCTGTCAGTAAAGGCACTCGAGTCGGTCTTCTGCTGGAATAGCCCAAGAAAGCCAAATTTCTCCGCACAGTTCTAACAGACAAATCCCTTGTACGTCCCACATTGATTTCTGCGGTTATTTGACGCAGTGTTGCTTGTCTGTTAGAATTTAGGACTCTTTGCAGACGTCGCCGGTCTCGGTCGTTAAGTGCAGGCGGTCGACCACTGCGCTGTCCATGGTGGGATGTTATGCCTGAAATTTCATACTCTCGGCACACTCTTGACACAGTGGATCTGGGAATGTTGAATTCCCTAACGATTTCCGAAATGGCATGACCCATGCGTCTAGCTCCAACTAACATTCCGTGTTCAAAGTCTGTTAATTCCCGTCGTGCGGTCATCATCACGTCAAAACCTCTTCACATGAATAACTTGAACAGAAATGAAAGCTCTGCGAAAGCACTGCGCATTTATACCTGTTCTACGCGATGCTACTGCCATCTGAAAATTTGCATATTGCTATCCCATGACTTTTGTCACTTCAGTGTATATAATTTCAGACAGATGAGCAGAGTTTTATATGTTAAGTTTTAGAACAAGCAAATATTTTTAAAAATTTCTTGCAAATATTTACTGAAATTTCAATATTAAATATGCAAATTTATCATTCGCAACAAAAATTGAAGGTAAAGTGTTACAATTTTGGATACATAAATTATCATTGAGTTTTATCCAGTTCATAAAATATGTAAATCATAATTTTTTATAATGATTAATTTACAATATTAACAGGGGAAATTTTAGAATTTCAACAATTGAAGCTTTCAATTGTGAAAAAATTTAGAATACAAAATTTCGAACATTGTTGTACAATAACAAAAATTCTAACTTTTTTATTTTACTAATAGAAAATATTAAATGTTGTTAACTGAAATGTCAGAAATATTTAATTCGGTTGAAAATGGCATTTTAAGCAATATAAGCCCTTCTGTAATGAAATTGAAACCAAATAAACATTTGATGTAATTTGTATTCAAATAATGAATAGGAAAGTAAAATAAATTTGATCATCAATCACAGAAGTAATCAACATTCACAATTCTCATTTATAATCTCATTTTATCTTAAAAAAATATGTGACAATAAGAACAATATACATACTTATTTACAAAAAGTCACTTTGAAAAGAATTTATTTTATTTTCATATACTGAAAATCTGATTCAGTATATTTTAATTTTGATAATGTAATCAATATAATAATGATAAATTAACCATAAACTAAAATAAAATTAAATCCACAATTTACAGAAAAATTTCTACACATAACAAATTTAAACAATTTCTTACCTCTGGCTTGGTACTACTGGATTCTGTATGCAATTCTAAACGGTTGGGATACAGTTTACCATACCGGGTTTGCCATGCTGAAGCAAAAGGACCACCCAATTTCTTAATGTAGCCATGAATAATGCAATCCGATTCTAAAACGAGTATATAAATTATTAATGAAGATAAAAATAATAAAATGGCAAACAATAATAAAGAATAATAAAAGAGTTTTCATTTGAAGTATTAATTTTCAAATTTAATTGTCCTACCACCCCCTTTCCAGAAAAAAATTTTACTCTGTGTGTTCCCCCCCTTTAAAATCTAAATATTATATCTATTTAATTATATGAGCAATCAAAAAAATATAATAAAACATTATATATGTATGAGTACATATAAATATCCATTCACTTACATCTTAAAACATAGTAAATCAAGATGTTGTGAATAAGACACCTTGGGGATTAAAATTTAAAAATTTACAAAAATCAAACAAAATAATGCTCGCATTACATAAATAAATTATAAAGGATAATCTGAAAATAAAAATTATGAATGACATTTAGATTTATTTAAATGACAAGAAAATATTCTGGAATCATTTGAAGTCAGTTTCTTTCTTTTTACAAATTTGTGACCACACTAAATCTAGATTCCATAAAATATTATGAAGCATACTTTTACAATACAATCTATAATCCAAGATCAATTGTAGATATCAGCTGTTTCAGATAATATTTTTAATAACAGTGTTTGAATTTGTACATATTCTTGCTTATGCAAATTGATGGACTCATCAACTGCGCACGACACATGCCTACCAATACTTGCTTATTAAGATCTGTCGGTAGACTTGAACACTGTTCGATTCTATTGCATTTTGTATGTTTACTTGAAAAATAACAGTACACAACCTGTGAAATGCACAAATAATTTTTTTTTACATATGTTTAACTTCTATTCGTTTTAAATCTATCACCTCCACATTATTTGTATTAAATACCCCCCCCCCTCCAACGCATCTGGGGCTACTATCACTACTTTAGAATCATTCCACTGCCACCTAGAGAACACTTTTTCAACCACTTTGGAAACTAGTGACTTGAAGTCTTTATACACTGAAGTGACAAAAGTCATGGGATAGCAATATGCAAATTTTCAGATGGCAGTAGCATCGCGTAGAACAGGTATAAATGCGCAGTGCTTTCGCAGAGCTTTCATTTCTGTTCAAGTTATTCATGTGAAGAGGTTTTGACGTGATGATGACCGCACGACGGGAATTAACAGACTTTGAACACGGAATGTTAGTTGGAGCTAGACGCATGGGTCATGCCATTTCGGAAATCGTTAGGGAATTCAACATTCCCAGATCCACTGTGTCAAGAGTGTGCCGAGAGTATGAAATTTCAGGCATAACATCCCACCATGGACAGCGCAGTGGTCGACCGCCTGCACTTAACGACCGAGACCGGCGACGTCTGCAAAGAGTCCTAAATTCTAACAGACAAGCAACACTGCGTCAAATAACCGCAGAAATCAATGTGGGACGTACAAGGGATTTGTCTGTTAGAACTGTGCGGAGAAATTTGGCTTTCTTGGGCTATTCCAGCAGAAGACCGACTCGAGTGCCTTTACTGACAGAACGACATCGCTTGCAGCGACTCTCGTGGGCACGTGAGCATATCGGTTGGTCCCTAGACGAATGGAAAACCGTGGCCTGGTCCGATGAGTCACGATTTCAGTTGGTAAGAGCTGATGGTAGGGTTCGAGTGTGGCGCAGACCCCATGAAGCCATGGACCCAAACTGTCAGCAAGGCACTGTTCAAGCTGGTGGTGGCTCCGTAATGGTGTGGGCTGTTTTTTCATGACATGGACTTGGTCCTCTGGTGCGACTGGACCGAACATTGACTGGAAATGCTTATGTTCAGCTACTTGGAGATCACTTGCAGCCATTCGTGGACTTCATGTACCCAAACAACGATGGGATTTTTATGGATGACAATGCGCCATGTCACCGGGCCACAACTGTTCGCGATTGGTTTGAAGAACATTCTGGACAATTCCAACTAATGATCTGGCCACCTAGATCGCCCGACATGAATCCCATCGAGCATTTATGGGACATCATCGAGAGGTCTGTTCGTGCCCAAATTCCTGCACCATCAACGCTTTCACAATTATGGACGTCTATCGAGACAGCATGGCTCAATATTCCTGCAGAAGACTTCCAATGACTTGTTGAGTCCATGCCACGTCGAGTTGCTGCACTTCGCCGGGCGAAAGGAGGGCCGACACGATATTAAGAGGTATCCCATGACTTTTGTCACTTCAGTGTAATTAAAAAATAACCTATTAACAAAACTTAACAGAATATGAAGAAATTACAGAACTTTGTTTCTGCAACATATCTATATAATATTTTAATACAAAATTTTATTTTCTTATGTGTATTTTTATTTAACTGCATGCATAACAGTAATAGTCCTTCTACTTATTACTCCATAATTAATAATTTTACTAAACAAATTATTCAATTAAAAAGGGTGCTAATTATCTACAGCAAATCAGTATTATCTAGCATAATCTATATATAAATAGTTTTAATTTACTTGTTTTCTTTAATAAATATTATTTTAACAACTCCACTAAGATAACATTTTTAAAGACTTGAAGAGCTTTTTGATGCCAAAGCATTAACATATAAAATATTAAAGATGATTAAGTCAAAAAGAAGAAATATGCTTAAAACCATGGTTAAAACTAAACAAATATTTATAGGTCATATTTGATAGAAATACAAATGAGTAAGGTTGTATAGCAAAGCATTTTTAATTTTTTTTTTTTATTTTTATGGGTCTTTATTTTGTCATGGACATTGTGTGTAGTTCCATCTTGCCTTTTATTGAAAAAAACACAGCTTTCTTTCTCCATTGGCAGTTTCATTAATTCACTATATTTTGATTATTATATATTTGCTTTCTTTAAAAATGCTAATTATTTTCTAATTAAGATTTACCTTCATAGAAAAGAACATTTGGGATGCATCTTTAATGAAACTAATTTTTATCAATTCTATTCTAAGGATAAAAAAAGAAGCAGATTTTGCATACAGATCTGTAATAATCCATGAATTATAGACAAAAAATTGTGGTACTATCAAATCTGGTTCTTTATTGCAATTAAATTATAATGAAAACATATTGTGTTCTGTACTTCACAACACTAACGAAATGTTTCATATAAAAAATAGAGGACAGGAAAGCCATAATAAGTTCAATTTCATTTCATGAAATCATTTTGAATTGAATTGTTCCAAAAATAAATGTTCTAAATTAAAATTAAAATACACAGCATAAAATGTATTCAAACATAGAAAAATCTGATAACATTTTCTTATTTGTATAACTACAAGAATAAGCAATTTCTATATTATATTATTTATTATGTAAAATATCATTTATTTATTAGGAAACCTATGTAAAAAAAAATTTCTTTTTCAGTTACTAATAGGAAATTTTTTATAAACAAAAGAAAACAAAATTGCTCTATCAAATACCATAAAATTCAAAATTCCACGGTAAATGTACAGAATAAAAGTAATACAATAAACAAAAGTTTTTGCACTTATCATTTTAAACTTATCTTCCAATTTGAAAAAAAAAAAAAAAATTAAAAGCATTTTGATCTAGTAAACACGTATAAAATTTATATGATCAAAAAGTAAATCACAATTTCATCTTAAATGTAATGGAATTTATTTTCCTTTGAAACTTGATGTTAAGACCTTTGATTTGTTGAACAGTTTATTACATCTGACAATAAGAAATGGTATATTATCAACTGAGTTTTTCTTTTATACAATTTATGATCGCAATAGTTTAAAACATATTAAAATACATCTTTTAGATCTCTTTGCTTGCTTTATTAATAATTCTTTTAAGATTTAATTTAAAGTCAATGTCTAAGAATGCTTTTTTAGTCAAAATTTTTAAATAATATACTCAAAAAGGCAATAATTATTTGATAAATAATAAATTATTAACCAAATTTAATAATTTAATTAATTGAAAAAACTTTATAAATTTTACATTAATTCTCTGATGACAACACTTTACCGATCGAAAATGTTTGTTTACAATTTTTCATATACCACAAACTAATATGTTTTTTTTTTTTAATTAATTTGCAATTAAACATATTCTGTTATCATTGTTGAAAATTTCACAATCTACAGTTGAACCTACTGCCAGAATCAATAGCTGTAACAATTTTGAGTTTACATCACATAATCAAATTGCTGAATTGCTAGAAAAACAAATTGATATTTTTTTAAACATGAATTTATAGTCTAAAAGTAGAGGTGCTAAATATTATATATCATATTCATATTGTATATGACCAATAATTCATAAATCTGTCTTAAAATTTTTTTGTCATAAAATAAACACTAAATACCATTTTTTACGAGATACAAAATAATGCAAAACTTCATAAATGTACCTAACAAGAGTTTGCCATTTTTTTTTTTTTTTTTTTTTTTTTAATCTATAGCATAATTTATCTTTTTTTTTTTTTGGGGGGGTCTAAATAATAGTAGCAGTAAATAATATTTTAACAGAAATTATTCAATTAAGCAAATATTTATTGAATTCACAATCAAAAAAATATTTTTTATTGCTTAATGAAAATGTTATTTGTAGCTAAAAAGTATGACTCAGAAATTCAGAGAAACTTTTTAAAATTTTGTGTAAAATTAAATTTTAGAAATTGACTTTTCTGAAACATGTAAGATAAATTGTTTTTTATTACAATGGTTACTGATAACTAGTTTGAAACTAACTTTTTACCCCATCGAAGACTTTTCGATTAAATTAGAAAATAAAAAAAGCAAAGAATTTAAAAATAAATCTTATGTAACTTTTAAATTATAAAAACACTTTTTAATATTAGTATAATTTCTTGCCTGTAATTCACCACTTTAAAAATACACTGCACCAATCAAGTTTTATTTTAAAAAGATTTTTTTGATGGATTTGATGTTTTTGAAGGACAAAATAAATAAATACAAATTTAAAATAATGGAAACCAGAAAGACAATATACGATAAAAATTAAAAGCAATATTCTTCTTTTTATTTGTAAAATAAAATCTTGATCAATATGGCAGTTAACTATTAATTTGGCCTTCTGTAAAGCATTTTCAATTTTTCAGACCTTTTTTCATCCATTTGCGAATGGTAATGTATGAAGAGTATCATCTGGTCTCATTCTATTATTCACAACCTTCATGCGTGTGTGCATTTAAAACACTATTTTTTTTTTCTTACACATGAAAGTTCTTTCAATTCTTTATTCTCAAAAATAACTTAGGCAGCAAATTTTAATTATAAAATTTTCAACAGTGGTTAGCTGTGCTCAAAATATGCATCTTATAATTCACGGCAAGAAATCTTAAGATTTCTTAAACATAAAAATTGCATGTTTCATGTTGGTCGTCACATCACATAATTTCTATCCCCTTTATCAATACTGCTTAAAATAAAAGATCACTTTGTCATGAATAATATTAAAAGCATGAATGCTATTTGATTTCACAACTTTTGTCAAACTGTCACAATAATATGGTCCATACTCTTTTATAAAATAAGAATATAAAAACTTTCAAAAAACAAAATAACTTCATAACAATAAAACATACTACAAAATGTTAAATTTTTTTTACACAGATTCTACTACACACAGTTCATTCATTGATGTAAAAATAATTATATGACAATCAAATATATAATTGTGCAAAAATCAGAAGTTATAAATGCCATGTTAATAAGCTTTTGTGATTAAAATTCAAGATAAAGGAAAGAGAATAATTTTAAATAGGGTACCTTACAT
The DNA here is from genome assembly GCA_021605095.1 of Caerostris extrusa. Taxonomy (NCBI): domain Eukaryota; kingdom Metazoa; phylum Arthropoda; class Arachnida; order Araneae; family Araneidae; genus Caerostris; species Caerostris extrusa. The sequence continues at coordinate 34,299 of BPLR01013586.1, forward strand.
AAGACATAAAAAAAAAATCATTCCCATCTAAATAATGTAAGGTTTAACTATAATTAGATAGATGCGAGAGGTCGCCATTTTGAACAGTAGTGTGTAAACTGGTTGAACAGGTAAGCACGAGCGATTGGATTTTGAGAGGACGACTCAGAACGCTAGAACCGTCTCAGGGAAGAACATGGTCGGGGACCGTATGTGATGTGTTGATATTGTAGAAAAGGCACAGGGTGCCTTGTGTATTAAAGTATTGTATGTAAACTATTGTCAATTTTGTAAATAAATTAATATAAAGAAAGAGATTGGAGAGTGTTTTATCCACCAGACACCTACAGCACAAAACCACCTGACACAACTAGTCGCTAGCAGGCGACAACAATAATATAAATACCTTTTTCATCATCAAATTTCATTTTCATCTTTGCTTTCTTCTTTTGTTCCACTTTATCAGCTTCTAGATTTATAGTCTCAAACACGGTTTCAGCTATTTCTTGTTGCCATCGCTCAGATATGGTGACGGGGAAGTTTTTATAAAGCTCCTGATCTGCATCTGTCAACTGCAAATGCAAACTAATTTGTTACAGAACACTTTTATTGACATACAAATAATTTTACTAAATTTTTCACTAAAGATTTTAAACTAAGACTGAAATCATTTTTCATTAATGTTTAATAAAAATTCATAAAAATATATTCCATGTTGTAGGGGCCTGATGGCCAAGAGGCTAGTGCTCAGGCACTGAATACCACAGGTGTCAGGTTCGAGTACCGGCAGTACCATGAAAGATTGTAGTGATTGGGAATCGCCTTTAAATCATAGGTCCCGATCTAATAGGATCGTAGGGTTTTGTGGAGGTAGGCTACGGACGCGAGTCACACTATCTTCACGCTACACGCGCCCTGGGTAGTGCTAAATGAGTAACAGCAGTGCAGCCACTGCTTATGGCATAAAGATAAACTGTCTCTGTATTGCCAGCTGCATTAGAACAACAACATATTCAATTTTTGTATTTTAACTTAACAATTTATCACATAAAAAGGATATAACACATTTTAAATTATTTCTTCTAAATTTTTTGAGTATATATTTTTTAAAGTTAACCGAATTCTTCCACTTATATTTTATTTTCTTTTAATTAGAAAATACATTTGAATCAAATTTCACTTCACGATTACAATTACTTGTTAATTTGGTGCAAAAAAATGACTAATAAATCAATTGATTAATATCATTATAAAAATTAACATCACATGATATTCAATATTTATAGTACATGATATTCAATATTTGTTACATGATATTCAATATTTGTATACAAATAACAGTGATATTCAATATTTTTGTTCTTACTAAATATGTTACATTTAATAAATAAAAAAGCTCTAGTTATGTGTACCAATTTCATCTTAATTTTGTAAAATAATTATTCAAACAAATCTAAAATAACAGCATAGCTATATGAAGAAGATAATAAATTTCATTAATTTTGCGTTTTTATTAAAGTGAAATTAAATACAAATTAAAAAAATATTTTATAACACTGATAATGATCCAATAACATATAAAATTAAAATAATTCACATAATAAATATTATTTAAGAAGTAAATATAAATAGATTTGCAAACTACGTTTTTTGCATTTATTTTTGATTTATTATTTTGAAATAAATAACTTTTAATTCAAATAATGCAAGTGTAAATTTCTTCAATGTCTGTTTATTCATTTACTCTATATAGTTTTTCTTCCTTTAGGATGAAAATAATAATTTAAATCATATTTAACATTTTTAAAATACACTGGATCATTTAAAAAAAGACTTAACTTAAAATATGCTACAAGATATTTGATTTTATAAAATTTGCTAAAAATTATAGCAATTGCAAATCTGTTCAATGAATTTTTCAGAAATGAAGTTTCTGTACACATAAAAGAAAACGTGTTTACAGTATATTTAAAAAATAATAAAAAAAAAAAAAATTGATTATTCGATCCATAAAACATTTAATATGATATTCTATTAAAATATGATTTTTAAATTAATCTTTATTTAAAATTGGATTTAAACGTAACAAATCAATTAAAACTAATAATTAGTCAATACTACATTCCAGAAAGGCTGTAAACAAAAATTTACCTTGATTCCCTTGGTGTCTTCTTCATCAAAAGAACCAATGTCGAATGCATCAGCTGCATTTACTTCTCCCCGAGGAGGGATGAGGGGAGGGGGATACTTTTGGAGATACACTAGTTGCCAGTCAATACCCGTAAAGATAGGATGGTCCTTTACTTCATCTGCTCTGTAATTAAAAGAATGAAACCTTTACATAAGCAAAAAAGGGAGGTAATATAATTGCAATCTGATCAGACATCATATGGAATGAAAAACAACCAGTTTAACTGCAAAAATGACTAATCAAATACATGTTAAGGGTGTCAATTTGATACATATAAATACTGCTTTAAAAGAAAAAAAAAAAAAAAGTAAAAAATTAGAGTGGAATTTTATTTTATCTAGCTTTCTTTTATAAATCCTGTTTTTTCTATTCCATCGGATTTATATTATTTCAATATAAATCCTTTTTAATATTTAAATTTTAATAATTCTCTTTAATTAAATTAAAATCCCTGCTGAATGATATTTCCATCCCTAGGATGCTACTCTTTTTGAATATATCCAACTTGGCCAACTTTTGTTCTTTTAGGGATAAAAATAATAATTTAAATTAGATTTAACTTTTAAAAATGCACTGATTATTTAGTAAAAAAAAAAAATTAATCTTAATCTTAAAAATATGCTACAAGATATTGGTTTTATAAAATTTCCCACAATCGATGAACAGCATTTTTATTATACTACTACTTACAAAGAGAATATGAAAAGGAAAAAAAAAAAAAAAAAAAAAAAAAAAAACGCCTTTTAGATTTCTAATTAAAAAGACCTCACAGTAATTTTTACCATATATATTCGTTTAAACAAAATCTAACATGGAAAAACATGGATATATTCTACTGTTTGACAAATAATAAAATCTGCATTTTGAAGCATTTTACCATACATCTAATTTCATTCTTAATCAGAAAAGAATGGCAATCTTTTTCATTTCAGTCTACTATATAATAAACAATTTTTTTATAAAATATGTTTTAAAATAAAGATTTTAAATTAAATATTTTACACCATTAACACAATAAAACTAAAAATAAATTTTAGTAGATCGGCAACGCATGAGTGGCTTACATTTACTTTATAATAAAATAATTTTCAAGCAAAAAATTTGATGTTCTTATTAATAAAAAAAATAAATGTAACTTTTAGATCATTGATTGAAGTTTCACTATTTTTAAATATATAAATGGTAGAAAAAAATTTAAGTGACAAAAGAACTTTACTAAATAATTCGGCGTATACTATTTACAAACTTATTTTCTACTTAGCAATTTTTAAAAGCTGATCTTATAGTCCTAATAAGGATACATATTTATTAAAATTATTTTCATCTGAAAAATATTAGTAACAATAATTTTTACTATATCACTATTATGCTGGATACATAGTCCAATCATATATATACATAATGAAAGTTCTAATAACTCATGTTAATGATTGCAAAATTTTAACCAATTTTATTTTTAACAACAGAACTGATTAAGATAACAATTAAATTTTGGATTTTTTTAATATTAAGTTCCATAAAATTCACAATTTTTAGTTCCTATACTTCAATAACATTAAAATAAAAAAGCTCATAAAATCTCATTAAAATAAGCTCATTGCAATAATTTTCTTTCTGTATTTTGGTTTTTGTCTGGCATTCCTTTTACTTCTATGCATTTCCCCCGCCCAACTATAAATCACAATTCATATCAAATACATTCTAAAAATTAAATTTTTAACCTATAAATTTGTAGCATATATTAAAATAAATGAGGAAAACTAATATTTAGAACTGTTGTCAGCCTGCTAGCAACTAGTTGTGTCAGATGTACAACTAGTTGCTAGCTGTTGTAGGCGTCTGGTGGATGCAAGACCAATCTCTCTTTATATTAATTTATTTACAATATTAACAATACTTTACACATAATTTAATACACCCTGTGCCTCTTCTACAATTTATTTTTATGCTTAAAAACCATAAACACATCAAATTCATCACATATGGTCCCTGACCTGCGTTATTAACTCAGACGCTCCTAGCATTCTGCCTCGTCATCTCAAAATCTAAACATTCTTACTTACCAGTTCACACAGTGCTGGTCACAGTGGCGACCTCTCACGTCTATCTAATTATAGTTAAACCTTACAGAACTGATAAGAGAGTTGTGCCAAAAAAATTATTTGTTGTTGTATAATCTGATTAAGAGTTATGCAAATTTTTTTTTTTTTTTTTATTCAAAACACAAAACAAATTAGCATACCCTTGGGCCTTGCAGCCAAGCCTTTTATCCACATCCCTTTGAAGCAGGCCTTCCAAAAGATTTTTTAGCTCAATACTGAAACTGTCAGGCAATTCCACATTCTAAAAAGAAAATTTAATAATCAAACATAAAAATAAATTTATGGCATTACAAAATGCAAGTAATTTGATTATTATATTATTCAGTTAATCAATTAAATTTGATGTAATTATAAGCATGAATATAAAAGAGAAATGTTAGTTAAAAAATATTTTCTTGGAGTTTATTAAATAAAAACTTCAACTTTTTTTAAATATTTTTTTTCACATAATTCAATAATGAAATATATATTTTTTTATGGAATAAATTATTTTTAATTTAAGCTGCTTTATTATTTTCTATTTCTTTTATTCATTTCCAAATGCATTGTTAGGATGATGTTTCAACATTTACAACAAGGACGATCAAAAAAATTTGATATAAAAAAATTTCTTATTCATGTTAAATGCTTTTGTTTATTTCAAAACTTGTTAAAAGAGAAATGTAGTACAAAAACCATACACTGATTAAGTGGCTATATAATCATGACTTCTATACTCATAAAAAGAATTTAAATCGTGACCAACTCTCGTGGATCTTTTGTTAATGTCATTTTATATGATAACAAGTGTTGATATACACGAGATTACGAGTTGTGTTAAAATAACATAAACAGAGAGGCCATCCTCAAATGAGATTTTTCAGTAATATCTTGGAATATTTTCCCCATAGTTGCATATACCAATACGAAACTTTTCCAATAAACTCTTCCTTTAAAAGTAAACTCAAAACTCTTTTCTCAGACTAACAATTCTTTATTGTAATAAAAAAAAAATTAATAGTGATAGTAATGGTGTATATTATTGAATAAGAATGAATGCTAGTGCCTTTGTTATTAAAAATAATTTATAATATTTTCTTTTACGAGAAATAGTGATAAAAGTAGTAGGAAGTTTTTAAATTTCCATAAAAATATTATTATTTTTTTTTAATAATCAATTCAAAAGTTTTTTTTATTTTTCTTAAAAACTATGAAGAATCTGTAACAGTAAGTATTTTTGCACACCACATACAAGATTATTTTTAATACAGTTTTAAGCAATGTTTAAAGAAACTGATTTGTAATTTTTCAAAATTCTGATTTCTATATTCAAGTTAGTCTTAATCAGAAAACTTATTTTAAATTATATCATAACTACTATTCTACACAGCATTACATTTGGCACTAAGCAATGATACATAGTATGATATAATATTAAACAAATTAGCATGTTTTCTTAAATAATAGAAGAAAATGTGATATTTTTCATTGCTGATTCACAGCTAAATGTATTAGAATAAAAAAAGCATAAAAATTAAATTTTTAATACTTAAATATAAATCTGTGTGTCATTTATTGTTTCTCATACAATAATTAAAAATGTAACAAAAGTAAAGTAAACCAAATTTTCTTCTTACCATGGTCAGTGTCATTCTATCAATTTCATGCTTATCTTTTGTTTTATGCTGCCTGAATGGGCTGTGACTATAAGAAACATTAAAAACGAATTTAAATTAGTTGGTGGATAAAATTAAATTAAATTAAATAATGAAAAATAAAAAGAATACAAATAAGAAATAATAACATATTTGATTAATAAATATTAAAAGCTATGTACAATACATAAAAATGACATGTCTAGCAATCAGTCAAGTTTCATTTTAAATGTTCTGTCATTAAATTCTATTAAAAAAAGGTTTTTATTACAAATTTACATACCATGATTAAAAAACATATTGTAAATTATTACAAAAAAAGACATTAAAAAACCTTTTTAACTTAAATATTTTTAAATATAAGTTATACTTACTAATAATATATTATATAACAGTTTCTAAAACTATCAGGTGAATTAAACAAAATTTAAGACCTTATAATTAGTTAAATTAGCTCAATTGTATGAAAAAGAAAATGTTTTGAATAGATTTTGTACATAAATTATGTATTTAATTATTCTTATACTATTTTTTTCTTTATTGATTATGCAATAAATTGTTCAAAAATGCATTGTTTTAAAAAGATTTAATTAATGTTACCTAAAATCCTTTTTAATTTGGGTCATAATGTAATTAATACAAGTTTTCTTTAAGTTTAAAAGGTTTGAAATGATATTATAATGAATACATTCAGAAAACATGCCAAAGATTCATGAAAATTAAAAAATAAAAACTACTATTTTCTTAATGTTTTTTTTTTTTTTAAATACTAAGAAATTCTTTCTATTACTGTGTTTAATTTGTAATATCTATGCATAATATGTATTTGGCAAAATCAAAAATTAATGTAATCACTTATATGCAAAAATTGTGAAAAACAATTTATTTATTTTTTTTTTTAGCAAATAATGAAAAGCAAATATAAGTTTATGTAAGGAGTAAAGAAGCAATTGACATCATAATCCAATGCACTCATATGGATAAAAATTGCCCGGAATGAAGTACGAAATAATTAAAAATACTTTTTGTAATAATAAATTAATAATTGACTTATACGGATCAAGATTTTTTTTTCTATGTATCAAATATAAAAATCCCCAATAGAAAACTAATTTAACAAAACTGATTCCATTTTAAATTAGGTACTATAATTTCTTACCTACAATCTGCATTGATACATTATAAGTGATTTACACCTGTTATTTGATATAGCATAAATCAATCAAGTTCAATTTTTATACCAGTTACATAAAACTTTAACGAGCATTTTCTGTCACAACTGTAGTATATGCAAAAATGCTTTGTAAACTTAAAATAAGGGGAAACAGAAAAGAAAAATACATTTAAGAAATATGATGAAAACATGCAAGATGACATTTCCTTTTGATCTTTATATTTGCAAGAGAAACGAATGTATTAATAAGTTAAGTATTACTTAAATCTTTTTTGTAAATTTTAATTTTTATCCATAGCCCAGATATTTTTCTCCCTTATCAAACGCTGATGTAGGATAGCTATCACAATTTTTCTAATATCAGGCCCTTTTTTATCATCCACAATTTCTGTATGTTTAGAAGTGTGTTTATTTGTCTCTGTCGCAATGTTTTGTTGTTAAAAGGCATTTTTAAGTAACAGTTTTATACAAGTGATTTTTAAATCCAAAAAAAAAAAAAAAAAAAAAAAAATTGTCCACAAATTGTACTCGGTGCCCTAGAATCCACATCCCAAATTTTAAATTTATAAGTGCATAATCTGTGGATTAGGGCAAGAAAATGTGGTAATTTAAAATTTATATACAGTTTTCCGGTATTTATATCATTGTGACTATTTTTGCATGAAGATATTTTTTCCTTTTTTTATTTTTTTTTTTTTGTTGCTACAGTGCCCTTTTCCTTTTATTTATTTTTTTTTTTTTTTGTTGCTACAGTGCCCTTCATTTCTCATTCTTGTATGTTTTTTTTTTTTCTTGTAAGGCAAGTGATATTGTTTTCAGTTCGATTTTTAATATGGTTCTTATATAAATATGCCTAGGTTGCCTTCCTTTTTCACATATTAGATTATGACGTCAAAAATGCTCTTAAAAATTGAAAAAATTTAATGCTAATTTTAGATACTAATCACAGGAGGGGGAAAAAAAACCAAAAGTTTGGTACATAATATATTAAAAAAAAATTGGCAAGTACAAAATATGTAAATTACAAACCACCTTGTAATCCATAAACATTACATAAGATTTTTCTTTGTTCACAATCAAACTTCTGCCCATTATAAAAAGGATATTGCATTAGGGGCGACAGTTTTATGATCATAATTTTCAGATTTTGCTCTCTTAATTATTTTTTAAATTTTTATTATATAATCTGAGGATTTAAACGCCTATAAAAATATTATAAGTAAACAGAAAATAAAAAGAATCAATACTGCCTATTTTACAACCTGAATTAAAATAGCAAAGGATAAAAAAAAATGAACTTTATCGTATACTGTAAAAATACACTCACCTACAAGCAAAAAAAAAAAAAAAAAGTACTATTAAGTAAAGTATTGTTATAATTGAAATTACACTTTATGAATAAGTCTATAAACATTCATTCTTATAATGAAAGCTAATATAATAAAACTATTAAAAATCTTGGCCATAGGATCCAATGACTAGCAATTGTACATTACAAATTCAAATCAGTCGTTGGTTAATCTTCTATTGGCACCAGAGCAAGAAGTGATAAAGATTCCTGATCTCATCCTGCAAATACATTTTGATGTGTATTTGTTTAAGCAGCTCTAGATCAGTAAAATTTAGAGGCCCAAGAATGTGGGGTCTTAAACATGTCCAATTAACAAAGGAATTGATGATCTTGCTGGCTCTAGGAAAGTATCAACAGCACAAAAAGCACAGAAGATATTTGAGCTCTACAAAGTCTAACATTATATTATGGAAAATGAATTCTGGACACCATTGAACACAAAGCAATGCTATTTTACTGCCAATCAAGACAATCTGCTGCAAGATTCAACAAGATGGCAATGTAAAAGTTTAATTAAAAGCAGATTTTCTGAAGTTTGCTGTAAATGTAACCACCTCTGCCAAATGCCATGAAATAGTAGAAGGCACAGATAAGGCTGTAACATATTGAATGGCAACAATGTCACTGGGACACTTTAGGCCAGTTGTACAATCATTCAATCTTGATTTACATTTGTGCATACAGATATCCTAAAGACTTCCTTTAGTAAATCAGTGTTTTTTGGCAGCAAACACTGATAACAGCCTCTTTACATAGAAATACCCCTTATTGTTTGGTATAATCAACTAACTTTTTGCACATACTGACTGTGACCACAATCAAAATCATTGAATGATGTCTTACTTTTGTTCATTGTGTTTTCAGGGAAATGTAATACTGAAAACAGAAATAAATGTTTACCAAGCCATAAAACATATTGCAGGTCAATTGTTCTTAAGCTTCCATTTCAAAATTCTAGGGTTTTACACATTATAAACATGTAACATGTACATAAACACATGAATTAATAAATAGAACATTTACATAATTGAAACCATTACAGGCCCATTCTACTTATTCAACAAACAACATCATATATAAAAAAAAATTTTGGAATTAATAAAATAATTTACCCTTTAAGTAGCTTGTATAACATACATCCTAAGGAGAACCAATCCGCACTTGAATCATAAGCAGTACCTTTTGATAATACTTCAGGTGCCATGTAACCATGAGTTCCACTAGCAGGAAAAAGAAAAGAAATTTTAAATGAAATTGTTTTATTGAAATTTAAGTCTCCTTAAAATAGTGAGGTTTGTTTAATAAGGAAACATTAACAAATTTGACTTCATAAATTATGTTGATTAGAAAATTTTAGATTATTATTATTGTCATAAATTTTCAGTCTATCAAAAAAGCAAATTATCATAAAAACTTTTCTAAAGACTAATATGATAAAGATATAAACTAAAAATATAATTTTTACATGCAATTAATTTTAGAATTTTGAATTATAATTCATTCCTTGAAATTATTATAAATAAATAAATATATTTACAAGAATTGTAAAAAAGGGAAAAAATATAGATTGTGGGCAATTAAAGACTTTTTTTATCCTTCAGATTTTCATTAAAAATTTTTTTAATAAGTCACTAATATATACGCAGAACTTATATGCAATGAAAAAAAAAAAATTGTAATTAAAAAGAAAGAAATTATGGAAGAAAGTTCTACTTTTCGAAAGTAAATTAAATATGATGCATATAATACATCAATAAAATAGATTAATAAACTAATGGATAAAATAGATTAATGGATAACAATAACTATACTAACAGATGAAATAGATTTAGAATGAAATCACATGTTAAGAATAATAAACACTTTATAGAAGACTAATAATCGAAAATGACATTTATCCAGATATTCATCTGTTTAGCAAAAAGAGATCATTAATAAAAATAAAAGATTTACAAACATCTTTCAGTTTTTAAAATCTAAATACATTTCATATTTTTAATTATCAGGATAGGAGAAAAAATGCTTTTGAAACCAAAAACGTTTTGCTAGTTTTTATTTCCAGTATTAAAAAAGGAAACATGTATATTGTTTGTCAAAGAACACACACATGAAATCATCAGCCGATTAAATACGTTTTTCAAACACGTACTTAGCCATTATAGATAGGTAAAAATTACTTAAAAGAGAAATCAATTTAATTTAAATTAAAAATATTAATTAATGTACTGAACTAAATTTTTGGTAGAAAAATAAGCAACTTACACACTAGCATGTGGTTTCTTTTTGGAAAAATCACATGCAAGTCCTAAATCAGAAATACGAACATGACCATGCTCATCGAGCAGAATGTTTGCAGGCTAAAATAAGAAATGAAAAATGTTTATATAACAAAATAAAAAAATCTATACAACTTTCAGAAAATAATCTTTTCTTAGTAATAATTTATAAAAAAATATTTTATTAATTGATACAATTTCAATTTTTAAATTACAAAACGATTTATAAAACATAAATAATTTTATCCATTTTATTAAGTAAATACATTTAACATTTCATACATTCATTAAGTTTATACCTTATAAAATTCAAACTAATCAAGATTAATCCAAAATTACAATAGGATTTTGTAAAATAATTATATTTTTGCTCAATTTAAAATAAAACAAAGCATGTTTTTAAAACATGCTTTGTTAACAAGGCATGTTTTTTAAAACATGTTTATAAATAATTCCCCAATTAAAATAATTAAATATTATGAAAATAAAAGGAACAACAATATAATATATCAATAATTCTCGGCTACATTGAAATAAAGAGAGGAAAGGAAGAGGAGACCTGAGATCTCTATAAACAACAAAACGTTTGTGCATGTGTTCAAGTCCTAATATGACTTCTGTTGCATAGAACCTCATTTCTTGTTCTGTAAATACTCCATGTTGAGATAAATGGTAATGAAGATCACCACCTAAGAAAGATATTCAAAGCCATAAATATCATAAGTTCAATATTGAAACTAAAATTTTATAAGAATTAATCTGTATCATTTTGTAAAAATTATAAAAATAGGAAAAATAAGATCTTTAACAAGGTAAAACTGTTTTAATTAAAAAAATATATATATTCAACACACATAAGAATATGGATTTTGAAACAGACAAAATTAGGGAAAAAAATATTTTTTAAACCTATAGGTTCCTTTTTTAATCTTTACTGTCATTTTATGCATGTATTTTATCCAAAATCATGCATTTGTACTTATGTAACTGATTTTTGTTTTAATTTAATTATACTAAATGACACAAAGCATAAAGAAAATAAATATTAAGCTAAAAAGATATTTAAAAAAAATAAAAAAAAAAATATATTCAAGAAAGTAAATGACATACTTTTTCCAAAAATGCAATTCTTTACTACTAAAATTCTTAAATTCTAAAATATTCTTTATTTTTAAGGATCAATTTATACTTTAAACCTAAAATTAATATTTTCAACGCAATATTTAGTATTTGAGTTACTGTTCAGTTAAAATCTTCTTGGACATTTCATATACTACTTCAATTTCTCAACTTTTATTTTTCTCAATATTACTGCATTTGTAAAAATGGCATTATATTGCATCATAAATTGCCTAATATTGGTAATGCTCATAACTGTATATCTGCAGTTTTGATCGAAACAAATTTATTTATTATACTTAAATTACCATTCATTAGGTCCAAAATGAAGCACAGTTTGTCAGGGGTTTGAAATGCATAGGTCATGCATACAATAAATGGACAACCTTCCTACAAAATAGCAATAATAGAAATATAAGAAATTTAAAAAAAAGAGGAGTATAATATTTATAGCACAGGTGTAAATGCTAAAATTATGTACATTCTGAAAAATGAAAATTTAATACAAAGGCTAATCTTATAATAAATTTGAAGTCATGGAACTTTATTTAATGTTAATTATAGCTTAAATACTCAAGAAGTCAACAAGACTATCTACTGATATTCAAATAAAAGAAACTACTTTGGTGGTAGATAGCTTGGGAAATGTACTTACCGTGGGAACACCCGAATTTAGATCTTTCCCAATAAAAACCAAAAATTTCTTAAATTTATTTTATTTTTTGATGTCTCGGAAAAAGTACTGCAAACCAGGCAGAATATATATATTTTAAAATTTTTAGGCAGTTTAACAATTTAGGTAATTTTTAGGCAATAATTTCAATACATTTTAGTTTTATTTTATTGGGAAAGATCCTGTATAAATCAGTGGGTTTTTTCTCCTCGTGAGGGTAAGAAAATACTTTTTTTCTTACAAAATCATGTACCAGGAAATATTAACTAACAACCTATTTTCAAATAACAGCAATTTCATTATTATGAATTATTATATATTTTTATTATTAAGAAATTTGGAGAGTTAATCCATAATGAATATTATTCGTTTTATTATTATGAAATCATTTTCTTATAAAATAAAACCCTATTAATTAAAATTAAAAATTTTTGTTTGAATAAAAATAATCATCTTCTAGAATACATTTAATTAGTTATTTCTTGGAATAAAATTAATAATCTGATTACCTATAAGAATTTATCCAAACTTAGATTCATCATTAAACTGAAATAGGCATTAAAATTATGTGCTAATTTATATGGTTAAATTTCCTTAAAAAGATTTTATAAATACATACTCCAGTGTTTGGATATCGAAATAAAAGTATTGTCCTCTCATTTAGAGTTTAAAGCTTCATTCCTTATGGTTTTTCATTTTTTATTCGTTTTTTATCAAGACAATTTCAACTGCATACCTAGTATTAGTAAAATAATCAAGAAAGAGTTGAAATATCCAAATATAAATAAATTATTGAAAATAATATTTAATTATTATATCTGAAGTATTCAAAATAATAGTCCAAAAAATAAATAAATAAATAATACAATAAAAAAATAATAACAAGAAATACTTCACAACGGGTTCAAATTTTAGATTTTTTGAACTTGTTCTTTTTGTATAACCTGAATTCATGATAATTTATAATATTCAGAACGTCCATTAAATTTTGACTTTATATATAAGAAAAATAAATACAGCTTGAATCCTCCAGATGCAGAAAATAAGAAGATAAATTACATCTTACTTTTTCATTTTAATTGTCTAAGCACTTAAGAGAATACTATTTTCTAAATGCACTGAAATGACAATATTACTATAGCATTGCTAGTACAAAACATTTGATGGTTCATTAAATAAATTACCAATAAAAATAAAAATAAATGTGGGAAGTTCCAAAAAAAAACAACTATACAAAATTCTGAACTAAAGTTTGCCTCTATTATCTAAAATCCATTCATTAAAACCATGTTTAATGAAAAGAATTGTTCTTGATCCTAGCTCATGGATGTCTAGTTACTTTCACAACATGAGTTTCTTAACTTAAGAGAAAAATATCTAGAGACAACCTAAAACAGCAGCACATGGTATTGCCAAGGCACAAATCTTTTATGAGGCTTTTGTCTTCGCTGGCCCTTGATATTTTCTTCAAAAGAATTATGATTAAAAATCGAAAAGATCAGGACTCAATGCTCGAAACGACCAAGTCAGGGTGGGTAGTAAATACTATTTAAAATGTTACATGCAAATTACAGAGATAAAAAAAAAAAATAGGTCAAAACATGTTGCTCTTTAAAGAAGAAAAAAAAAGTAATCTATACATATAACAATCAATATCAAGAAATTTCTTAAAATTATGAGAGGATTTTTAATTAGACATAAAATTATAACCATGCTTGCACAAAGTGAATTTGTGTAGAAAGTGCATATTCAAGATTTAAAATTACAACATAAAATGAAATTTATGATGTATACATTATTTTTAATGATTTTCAAACGTGCCGCCAGCATTTGAAACAAGTAACATAAAAAAAAAAAAAATGTAAAAGTCAATTCCTACTTTTTTTTTCACTCTATTGCAGAAAGTCCTTTATAAATAATTTTCATTCATTTTTTTAAGTTAGAAAAAATTCTCATTCTCTCTCTCTCTCTCTCACATACATACATACTTTCCATCTCTCTCTCACTCAATTATTCACATGTTTCATTTTTCATTTTGTTCCCTCCTTGACTCAGACTGAACCCAGAATGAAAAAAAGAATCTGAAAAAAAGAAATATTTTTCTAGCGATCCACACTTCGCCACTGAAGGTAATGATTCCTAAATTTATATCCTGCTGAATATCTTATAAAAAGAAATTTTTTCTCCCATATAAAACTAAAAATTAATATTTAAAAACTGCATTAACATCAAGTGTCATCCACTACAAGTTTACAAAAAATGCATTTGAACTCGAGTGGATGAATAAAATGAACGATTGAAAATTTGAACAAGATATATAAATGTACATAAGGAAAGTGTGAACTAATAGTAGGAATTGAAAAAAAATGATGGAACAATTACATTTTCCCAGTATCAGCTTTCCGACAGCCGTAAACTTCACCAAATCCACCTCGTCCAATGATTCGATGAACACTGAAGTCATTCATTGTTAACTGAAAATACAACAAAAAAACACAGAATCAATTGAATGTGTTTTTTATTTAACATATCTAAACTTAAAATGCAAATTTGCATTCATACTTACATTTAAGTTAAGCTCTAAGTTTTTCCATTGGCAAAACCTTGTGTATTTTTCACTGTCAAATAAAAGAATAATGTAAATAGACTATTTTTATGCAGTTTTAAATAAAATACCAATTTTTTTTAAAATATTGTTTCTGCTTACCTTTCAATAAACTTACTAAATATGTCCCCTCTTAATAAACTAAATATTTCTTCTATATATGGCTGAAATAGAAAACAAAAAAATTATATTGTAAAAATATAGAAATATTTTAATTTTTAAATTGGCAGGAATAAATTCAACAAAAATAATACCTGAAATAAATTAACTGGAACTTCATTTTTCATCAGATATTTTTGTACATAGCTAACAGATTCTTTGGAATAATCCTGGATAATATAAAGGAAAGTATTAAGTTAGGCTAGTTTTTCAAAAACATCCATACATTAATGTCGAAATTTATTGTTTATAATCCAAGGAGTTATATGTTTATAATCATTAAGCTAAAAATGTTAAAGATTTTGGAGTGCAGATTATAGGCCACTGAGCATATATTGAGATCATTTTAATTTTTAAGAATATTTTATAAAACCTTCATTTAAAAATATTTTTAGGTGAGTTTTATAGTATAGATTTCACCGACAAAAGGGTTTATAAAATTGATTTTAAAATAATTTCAGCGTTCTCAACAGCCCAAGAAGTTTTTTAGTATATAATCCATGGATTATTATAGACAGGTAACTATGAAACAGACATAAAAAATTTTTTTAAATCAATGACAATCATATAATACATCTCAATCACTTAATATATTCTCTTAATCTTTAACATATCATTAAGTACATCTCGAATAAGACTCCGTTTTTAAAACCCGGTAAAAAATTAAAAATGAATCCATCGGCCGCCTGCTGATGTACTGAGCAACGCGAGCATGAGGACGGATTTTCCATCCCTTGACGACTTTGTTGTAGACACTGTTTCAAAAAACGAGGAGGCGTGATGACGTTTGGGATGTTTAGCATCTCACCTCGTGAGTCGGACTACCTGATGGGAGTTTTCTCCCAAGCGATACGAAAATGTGGGGGTAGTTCCTCCCTTAAAAGTCCTCTCAGAAGCCACTGCGCTCCTTCTTCAGAGACTCAGAGCCAAGTGAGACTTCACCTACGGGTGCTCCATCACAACAGAAACTTCCTCCCCCTTTCCCTCCTTCCAAGAGACCACGCGGGTTGTTGAACTCTGTCTAAATGTTGCTGTCTACCAAGTGGGACAAGAGATGAGGGAAAAAAAGTTCGAGGTATTTAATATTTTTGGGGGCAACATATGAAGAAGCAAACAAAAGCAGAACCCATCTTCCTTCAAAAGAGATTACATCTGCATCCCCAGGATGTTCATCTTCAGTGGTAAAACGTATTCATTAACATTTATTGCAAACCATAGAAAAAGAAAGGGGCAAAAAGTACATTAAAAAAGAAAAGATCCACGGTCAACAAAATAATAAGAAAAAAAAAAAATGCGCTAATCGGACATAATCCCCTTTTCCAAAATTATAAAAGCATCACTGTGAATTAATAAACAGAAAACTTCCCCACTTAAGAAAGTTCTCTGACAAACCCGACTTCAAGACAAAGTCAAAGACGGAAAGAAAGATGGGCAGAAGAATTCGACAACAATTCTCAAGAATCAAAGGAAAAAAAAAGAGAGAGAGAGAGAGAGAGAGAGAGGAAAAAAAAAAAAAAAAGAAAGAAAAGAAAAAAAGTTCTTTCCACCATAAATCCTAAAAATGTTTCGATTTAAAGATTAAATATGGGATGAAAGAAAAAAATGTAAAAACAAGGATTAAGGAAAGAGTTTGGCGCCCATGGAATGAAAATAACTCTTTGGAACTTTTATTTTAAAAGAAAGGACGGGAAAAATAAAATAAAAAATGCTCCGACGAGAGAGTAAATCTCATTTACGCCGCATACACAACTGGGACATAACTGGGGCGCAGGTAAAAGATTTCGCTCAAAGTGCAAACTGTACGCGATATTTATTCATAAAAGAAATGCGAAAAATTTCCAACCTACATTCGAGATAACGAAGTGCTTTTGAAAACATTTTATAACATTAAGGAGGAACAACTTCAAACATATAGTATTATCAAACTATTCAGATTAAAATCTTAAATACGCTACACAAATAAAACATTTTAAAAACTTAATTTTAATTATTTTTTATACAAATCCATGATTTTATACATCATCAACATCAGTGGCGCAACAGCCCCGTGGTGGGCCAAGGCCGTCTGCCTACTTGCACATTTCGAGACAGGAGATGTTTTTTTACAGGGTAAGGTTGTCAGCACTATGCCCAACGCTCTACAGTCATATTAGACTGGGTCCGTGCGGTTTAAAGTGGATTCCGAACCACTACAAACATCCACCCAGGACTCGAACTCGAAACCTGTGACACCAGAGCGCTAGTCACTCGGCCATCAGGCTCCATGCTCTTATACACACAAAAAATCCAATTCAATTATCAATTCTCTGCCCCATACACAAAATATACAGAAATACACTCATTCAACTGGGGTACCACAGGTTTCGTGTTCAGTCCTGGCGGTGCCATGGGAGTTTGTAGTGGTTCGGTATCCACTTTAAGCAATATGTCCCGATCTAATATGACTGTAGGACGTAGGGCTGACAACCCTACCCCGCTAAAAGTCAGCGTCACAGAGCCAAGTCAGACTTCAACCTACGGATGCTCCATCACAACAGAAGCTGATCCCCTTTCCCTCCTTCTATGAGATCACAGGGATTTTACTCGGTCTAGACAATGCTGTTTGCACCAAGTGGGATAAGAGAGTAGTGAAAAAGACAGTTCGAGATATTTCTTTTTAACCACCCCTTTTTAACTCACGAAAAACAAATAAAAGCAGAACCCATCTTCTTTTAAAAGGGATAAAATCTGCGTCTATACGATGTTCATCAGTCATAAAACAGATTTATTATCATTCATAGAAAAACGAAAGGGAAAATTAACTGTGTACTTTTTTCCCTTTCGTAACATGAACAACATGAAGCAACATGATCCCCTTTTCCAAAATTATAAAAGCATCGCTGTAAATTAATAAACAGAAAAACTTCCCACTTAAGAAAGTCTTCTGACAAACCTGACTTCCAGACAAAGTCAAAGACGGAAAAAGACACATCGACAGAGAGAAGAAATCGACAACAATTCTGAAAAAGAAAGAAAGAGATGAGACAGAAGAAGAAAAAAAAAAAAAAAAAAAGTTCTTTCCACTATAAATCCTAAAAAATGTTTCGATTTAAAGATTAATAGATGGGAAGTAAGAAAAAAATGTAAAGACAGGAATTAAGGAAATAGTTTGGCGCCCTTGGAATGAAAATAACTCTTTGGAACTTTTATTTTAAAAGAAAAGGGCGGGGAAAAATAATAAAATAAAATGAAAAAATGCTGCGACGAGAGTAAATCTCATTTACGCCCGCTTCAAGACGCAACTGGGGGCGCAGTAAAAGATTTCGCTCCTTGGCCAAGTGCAAACTGTACGCGACATTTATTCATAAAAGAAATAACGAAAAATTTCCCACCTACATTCGAGCACAGGGCTTTTGAAAACATTTTATAACATTAAGGAGGGAACTTCAAACAAATAGTATTATCAAACTATTAAGATTAAAATTCACAAATAAAACATTTTAAAACTTAATTTTAATTATTTTTTTTATACAAATCCATGCTCTTATACATGATCATCATTGGCGCAACAGCGCCATGCTGGGCCAAGACCGTCTGCCTACTGGCAGATTTCCGAGACAGGAGATGTTTACTTTTAAGGGGTAAGGTTGTCAGACCGGCGCCCAACGCTCTACATCACGTTAGATCGTGATCCACGGTTTAAAGTGGATTCCAAACCACTGCAAACTTCCATGGCACTGTGGCGAGTCGAACCCGAAAGCTGCGGCACCGCGCGCCAGAGCGCTAGTCGCTCGGATATTAGGCCCCATGCTCTTATACAGAAAATAAAAATCCAATTCAATATCCAATTATATCCAACATGCATAAAATATAAAAATATACAGGAATACACTCATTCAACTGGGGCTTGATGGCCGAGTGATTAGCGCTCTGGTGCTCGGTGCCACAGGTTTCGGGTTGAAGAGTCCCGGCGGTGGCATGGGTGTTTGGAGTGGTTCGGAATCCACTTTAAGCAGTATGTCCCGGTCTGATACGACTGTAGGGCATAATGCTGACAACCCTACCCGGCAAAAAGTCAGCGTCACAGAGCTAAGTCAGACTTCTACCTCTGGGTCCTCCATCACAACAGAAGCAACTCCCCTTTTCCTAATTTTAAGAGACCACACGGATTTTTGGACTCGGTCTAGATGTTGCTGTTTACACCAAGTGGAATAAGAGATTAGGGTAAAAGATGGTTCGAGATATTTCTAACACCAACGGATTTAAAAATACTGAGCGTGGACTGTTAGCTTTACTCCATTCATATATCCGGCAAAATCTCCTTTTAACTTACTTAAAATTTTTGGGTAAGACATGAAAAAAAAATAAATAAATAAAAGCAGAACCCATCTTCCTTTAAAAGGGTTGAAATCTGTATGCATAGGATGTTCATCTTGAGTCATAAAACATATTTATTATCATTTATTGCAAAGCATAGAAAAACGAAAGGGAAAAAAAGTACATAGTTGAAAAAGAAAAGATCCACGGTCAACAAAGTAAAAAAAAAAAAAAAATTAAGAAAGAAAAGAAAAAATGCGCTAATCGGACATAATCCCCTTTTCCAAAATTATAAAAGCATCACTGTGATTTAATAAACAGACAAAAAAAAAATTCCCCACTTAAGAAAGTTCTCTGACAAACTCGACTTTCAGACAAAGTCAAGAGAAAGATGGGTAAAAGAAGAAATCGACAACAATTCCAAAGAAAGAAAGAAAGAAAAAAGAGAGAGATGGGACAGAAGAAGAAAAAAAGATAAAAGTTCTTTCCACTATAAATCCTAAAAAATGTTTCGATTTAAAGATTAATAGATGGGAAGAAAGAAAGAAAAAAAAAATGCAAAGAGGGGATTAAGGGAAGTAGTTTGGCGCCCATGGAATGAAAATAACTCTTTGGAACTTTTATTTTAAAAGAAAAGGGCGGGAAAAATAAAATAATAAAATAAAATGAAAAAATGTTCCGACGAGAGCAAATCTCATTTAGGTCGCTTCAAGATGTAACTGGGGGCGCAGTACAAGATTTCGCTCCTTGGTGGAGAGCAAACTGTACGCGATATTTATTCATAAAAGAAATAAGAAAAATTTCCAACCTACATTCGAGCAGAGGGCTTTTGAAAACATTTTATAACATTAAGGAGGAACTACTTCAAACAAATAGTACTATCAAACTATTCAGATTAAAATTCACAAATAAAGCATTTTAAAACTTAATTTAATTATTTTTTTCATACAAATTCATGCTCTTATACAGACAATAAAAATCCAATTCTATGCGCAGTGCTTTGGTTTAGTTTGTCGCTCTACGGTCCTCTTGTGCACACGAGGGCTAAACAGACCGGGACCTACAGTTTAACGTGGATTCTAAACCACTCGCAAACATCCATACCACCACCAAGATTCAAACCTGAAGCCTGGGATACCAAAGGCCAGAGCGCTAGTCACTTGCACTATCGTGTTTCAATATAACGCCTTTTCTGTTGACAACTGCTGGACAGTTTCCGAATAAAGATGGATTTGGTCGATCCAATTATTCAGAGTGAAGGTCTGTATGCCGAGGTTTCAGCAGTTCAAAATGAACGATTCAGTGAATACTCCACCCCACAAAAGCGCCTTTTAGCATGACTTAATCGGACAGAGCCACTGCCTTTTGGATTATCCTACAGGATCCATTTCTCATCTCCAATAATCAAGCGGTGCAAAAACGTTTCTGTATTATGTTGTTGAAGCAATAAGTTGCATGTGGCGGAATTGCTCTCTTAGGGCAGATGATGCGGGATCCAAACACCTGCTATCAAACTGCTGCAAATGTTCTTGGACTAAGGTTGTTGATTAATTATTGTTGTTGAAGTACCGAGTGCCGGAGCGTTAGCCACTCGGGACATCCACAAATTAAAATAAGAAAAATTTGTTTTTCTTGTATAAATGCATTTCGGATTCTGGATTAAAATAAGGGTTCTTGTTTTCGCAAAAACTTGTATCATCCTTGTTAATTTTTTTGCTTTTAAAAAAACTAAAATTTGACTTAAATGGATGTACCTTGAAAAACATAACAAAATGAACGGAAAGGGGGAGTGCTGATCATGATTGCAACGAATCTTTCCAATTTTCGGTTACGCCTTTAGAAAATATTTTAACTTAATTTTAGAAAATATTTAAAATAATAGAACTTCAATGCGGAAGAGTTAGTACAGTTCAATCACCGATTGCGCAGAAAATTCGCACCAGCCGAGTCGGACGGATTCAAGCACCACGTCATAATATAGTTTTTTTTTTTTTTTTTTTTTTTTTTTTTTTTTTTTTTTTGTCGCACACATTTTGTGCACACATTGGGCTCATTAGACCGGGACCTACAGCCTAATGTGGATTCTGAACCACTCACAAGCATCCATGCCACCAGGATTCGAAATTGAAGTTTGTGGTACCAAAGGCCAGAGCGCTGACCAATTGGCCATCAGGTCGCAGCTGCGATGGAAGATTGGTTTGGTTTGGTTTGGTCGGTCGCTCTACGGTCATCTTGTGCACACGAGGGCTAAACAGACAAACCTACAGTTTAAAGTGGATTCCGAACCACTACAAAACTTTCATGCCATTGCCAGTATTTGAACCTGAAGCCTGGGATACCAATAGCCAGAGCGCTAGACAATTGACCATTAGGCCGCATCTGCGAAGGGAGAGAGTCCTCCATTACGAAATGCATCAGATACACAAGTTCATTTTTTTCGCATTAATTTAAACTGTTTGGTTCATTTTATATTTTAACTTTATACATTTAGAAATCATATTTTGAAGAAAGTTTTCTTTACTGACACATAAGGGACAAAAAAAAAAAAAAAAAAAAAAAAAAGGAATGTTAAAGATATAGAATACAGAGTTTCTCACAGATATCCGAAAAGATTCCAGATATAGAAGAATACAGAGTTTAATATTCCATCCCATATTAACTGATAAACTGAATTGTGTATTAAGGATGAGTTTAAGGTACGCTTATTATTTTGTTATCTATAAAGTAAAACCTTACAGACACAAAAATGGGTCCTCAAAATGTGGTTTGCAATACAAAGGAATGGAATCAAAACTCTCGTAAGTGTTGACAGCAGTGGTATAAAAAACCAGAAGTACCCAATTATTTCCTTTCTTCCGAATTCGCGGAACAAATCATTGCCTGATGAACGAATCAAAGCCAATATTCAATCCCTTTCCCCCTCAATCTAGCGGAATTAACTTTCTTATAAGGGTACGTTAGTTCTATAGTTCCAGATATTCGTCAGAAAGACGAACATCCGGTTTAAAGGCGGAAACAGGCGAATCGATTACTTGTTAGGAGTGTTAGTCGGACATACGTACATTTTGAAGGAAAACCGATGATTGAAATTTGATGGTTACTGTGGAAATTTTTGTCAACAATTTTTTGGTTTCGATATTATGCAAAAAATGTTAACCACTACAAACATCCATGACACCACCTGGACACGAACCCGAAACCTGTGGCATCGAGCGCCAAAGTACTAGCCACTCGCAGTCTATTTGTAATGTAAAAATGAGAAAAGATTCCCAAACACGGGTTTCATAAATAAATTTCTATTCTGTGAAAAAAAAATTTTTTTTTTTAAGTTTTAATTTTCTGAATATCTACTATCCATTAACTTGCTAATAAAGTATCTAATTATTTGCTATGCGTCCTTATTTACATACTGCCAGTTGTAAGCATTTATTATTATTAATTTATATCCGATTCACGAACAAGAAAGAAAATCCCCACCCGAAGGAATAAGCTAGAAAATTACCTTGTCCAAAGAAAGTCACGTAAAAGATTGTCTCATGAATAGCCGACTAGTAAAAAATGTTGGTGAAACTATGTTTGCTGCGATTAAGTAGTTTTGCCAATCGAACAATTTGCGTCTAAAATTTTAAAACAAACAATATTTGTGGGTGTTTTTTTTTTTTTTTTTTTTTTCAGTTATTTATTTAATCATAGACCATCTGCTCGTGTACTACACAAAGTACAGGTTTGACTTGAAACATAAGTATTACCAAAAACATTACTAGACACAAAATCCAAAAACGGTGAATAGAGGGGGGGGGCAGAAAACATAAAGCTAACATACAAAGAATGATTTATAGAATAAAATATTTTATTGATTTTTTTTTAAATACCAAATAAAATCAGCGTTATTTCAAAGTGGAAGGATTGGTTTAGTTTGTCGCTCTATGGTCATCATGCGCACACGAGGGCTAAACAGACCCTAAACAGGCACACGAGGGACCTACAGTTTAAAGTGAATTCCGAACCACCAGCAAAAAACCATACCACCGCTGGAATTTGAACCCGAAACCTGTGGTACCGAGCGCCAGAGCGCTAACATTTGGGGATTCTTCATCGCGGAAGGACTTCCTTGTCTGCAGATTTATCGTCCCCATCTCCGACACGAACATGGGAGAATCACTTGTTGGGTTTCGAACTGGACTTCCCTAGGGAGGTCTGATACATTGTGCCCGACCGGCTCGTGGTCCTGTAGCAATGTGCGCAACTAGCGAGAAGAAGGAATGAAGTTCAAATTAGCTGACGGCGTCCGTTCGAGTCGTACTTCTAGAAACGTGGAGACTCGATGGCGAAAGCGACAACGTGCAAATAAAGCATCTCGATTGCAAGGTAGGAATTTTTAGAGTTTTTCTGATACGACAAGCAAACCCGGGGTATTATCTCTGAAAAAGTCCTTTCTGAAGGCACTGTCCTTCTCTCGACACTCGTCGGTGGGCTGTTCGTGGTGTGAATGCAGCTCACCCATGTTCCACCCTCCTCTTTCTAACAGATACGGAAGCTGCATAGGAAGCCCAGGCCGGAGGGGGATGAGGTGTGGAGAAAAGAAAAGTAAAAAAAATAAGATAGATTGTTGTTGCTCCAATGCAGCTGGCAATATAGAAACAGTTAATGTTTATGCCATACGCAAGGCTGCTCCGCTGTCACTCATTTAGCACTACCCAGGGGGCACGTGTAGCTTGAAGATAAGCTACGGACGCGGATTCACACTACCCTCAGAAATCTACGATCCTATTGGACCGGGACCTACGGTGTGGATTCCGAACCACTACAAACATCCACGGCACCGCCGGGACTCGAACTGTACGAAGGATGTTAGTATACCGAGCGCTGTGGTACCGAGTGGTGAACTTTTACTGAACCCGTGGTGCCAAACGCCAGAACGCTATCCACTCGGCCATCAGGGCCTTGCAGAACAAGATATATTTACACACATTTCACAGTCTTTAAGCCATTTGAAACTAATATTTTTAGAAAAGGCATCTGAAGTTTTCATTCTTAAGATGCGATTTCACGGATGTATCGTTTTTATTCCTGGCTCTGCAAATGTTATGGTCAGGTTTCGAATAAAGTTAAATCAATTCAATCGATTTATAAAATACAGAATTGTGTTAGAAACACTGTAGCTGCTACTACATTCATCCCAAGATGAGAAAATAAATAAAAAAAAAACTCCAATAAGTATCAGATGACTTATTAAAACATATTTATCGCTTTCATTTTTTTTCTTCCATCGAAGGCGCAAACACAGTTATCGATCTTAGTTTTTCAATGGGATGCCACTTTAAAAAAGAATCCATTTCTTCAGAACATCGGAACCGGTCTTCCCTGCATTTTAAGAGGAGTGGGTAGGGAAGGGGAGCTCTTAAATTAGAAACGATTTTGACGCTTACTATCGACAGGTGTGAAGGTTCATTAGCGTTTCAAAATGTCGTCGCCTCACGAAAGAGGAGTGGTTTTCACGCAGCTCAGAATCTGGCTCATCGAACAGAACAAGATTTTCAGAACGTAAATGAGGACCACCGTTTTCCCCCTCTCAAAATAAAAACTTTCATTAATGGGCTCATTGTCGCTCTACGGTCACTTAGTGCACGCTTTGGGCTGAACAGATTGGAACCTACGGTTTAACGTGAATTTTGAATCCCCAACAAACATTCATGCCGCCGCCAGTATTCGAACCTGAATCCTGTGGCGCCAAAGGCCACAGCGCTAGCCACTCGTCCATCAGGCCGACGAAATGAAGGAAGGAGAGCAAATCAAAACGTATTTGAATTTCATTTCGCGGCCGCAGAAATGCTCGGTTGATTCAATGATTTCTGACGTGGTGGTTCCCGATCCAGAATGATTCAACTGCAGAGATGATTGAGAATCACCTGATTTCACATGCACTAAAAATCTACTGTAAAGAATTTGGCTTCTGCCTTCTCCTCGGGATGTTCGGGCTTCGCTGGTATGATATTTTAGAACAGTAATGGTAATGGTATTTTAGAAGAGTAACAAAAATATGAAAAACCGACCATCTACCTCAAAAACCAATTTATCTTCTCTGAAATCAGAAACAAAAATATCATGGAATTTATCTTCATAAGCATCTAAACTGGAATTTTCATTTTAACTATGTCAAACACAAATATTGAAAAACATTAGAAGACTTTATTGCAAGAAACTCAAGTATGAGTAGAAATAATAAACTTCCGAATTTCACCTCTATGCTTCGTCTCTCCTCACCTATGCTTGCTAATCATAATACTAAAATCTTGGAAACTCAACAAAATAGGACCATTAGACAAATAACGAATGCTAACTATTTCATGAGAAACGATGCTTTTCAAAGATCCTTCTCAAAAACTTCTGGAAAAAGGTTTCAGAAATATTCTTCAATAATATTTACAACCACCAAAATCTGGCCATTCAAGAGATCGAACACTATGTACAGCACTCTCAATTTAAAAGACCTAGGAATATTCTGCTACCTAAATTCAATTTTGAATTTTTATACTTTTTCCAATTTTCACCGACTCCTTTTAACTTCTGGACATTGTCAATGTTTTCATTCTTTTATGTTTGTCACCAACGGAGATGATGAGGCAATAATTTTCACCATGATCGAAAATAGAGAGCATACCCCTAATCTAAGGGAACAGAAAGTCTTTAACCGCTTTTCGTACCAGAATTGGCGCTGCATCGCTACCGTGGCTTCTTTTTTTCCTTCCAACATTTATTCAGAAATAGAAAAACATGTTGCGAAGTGATTCTGAACATTCCGAGAAATGCTTCTTAAATCCTACATTGATTGAACTATTTGCTTGCTCAAGATAAACAGATGCAAGAAATGTTATTTTACTTATAACCCGATTTACTTAGTATGAAACGGAATACAACATTACAAAAAAAGATCATGTCAATGAATAGTTTATTTTGTAACTCTTTTGGGAAAATAGTGCGCTAGAAAATGTTCAATGTACTATTACTGCCAGAGGTGTTTGTTTGTGGCTAATCCTCAATGCCCTGCAGTGTGGACGTACATTCCATGAGTGATCTACTCATGGATGGAGGAAAAGGAGGCAGTTTCTGTTGTGATAGGGCACTCGTAGGTAGAAGTCTGACTTTTGCTCCGTGACGCTCTTACTCATATGAGATCGGGACCTACGGCTTAAAGTGGATTCCGAACCCTTACAAACATCCATGGCACCGTCGGGACTCGAACCCGAAAAACATGTGGTACCGAGCGCTAGCCACTCAGCCATTCAGGCCCTGCCAGAGGTGGTTGTTCTGGGTACTGATTTCCCAGGATCTAGGCACCTAAATTTCTTGAAAATTCAAACGCTTGTTATTTCCAGTATAATATATTTGTCCAATAAATATCATTTCGTTATCTGCATTTCTTCTTGGTGTAGCAATTTTAATGGCCAGTATTGTATATATTTAAAACACAATTTTTAACTGAAAATATTTCCATCTAAGAGTGCATTTAAAAAGGAATATTGCATTTAGAAGACATTTTCTGATCAGAAATTGACACTTTCCCTTTTGAGCATCGTTGAACAGTAGGCATTCCAACAATCCTGTTCCTCCAAACTGTTCGAACGAGGCATTAAAAAGTCCCCCCTCTCCCAAAGAGGCCGCCTGTAACAATGCCTTTTATGAAAGCGATATTTCAAGAACGGTTATTTATGAGCCCATTCCATACACATCTACCATCACATTCTTTTCATAAAAGTGTCCGGGCAGCGACACAGAACTAAGGGCTAATGCCAAATGGAAGAGGAGGAGGTTTCATGATTTACTCTGGATCTCATTTTTCATATAAATTCTGAAAAGCGACACACGAGACCATCAGAAGATGATGAGTAGGGGGACCACCCACAGGGCTCGTGGGCGTGTCTCTCAAGCAGTTGCGCACGTGGTGTCTTGCTTACCGAAATCATGTCGGCAAGAGTGTTAAAAAAGGACGGTGCCAAAAGAAGGAATAAAAAGACAAATTTTATAACAACATATATGGCCTAGAAGAAGTATCAAAGTAGCGATCAATCTCTCTAACTGCGAACTGCGCTCAATTCAAATTATACTATTGCGTTCAAAAAGTATGACCAGTTTTTAATTTAAAATTCCCGTGGCTATTATGGAATTTCAATTTTGTTTTTTTTTTTAGGTTGCTGGCACTGTCCTTGACGTCTGTGTGAAATTTCACATCAAAATATTCATTAGTGTTCGAGTTACGTTTGGCTTTGTGAGAACGCTGAAACTGATTCCGGCGATTTTTGAAGTGTCTGAATTCATTGACCAAAGAACTTGCATTCAATTGTGTTTGTGGAAACTTATTGAATGCTGCAGAAGGCATTCGGTGAGCATTTCTATATCGGAATGAAATGTTTACAAGTGGTATAAACAGTTCAAAGAAGGCAGAGAAAGCGGTGAAGACGAAGAGCCTCCATCTAAACCGACGAAGCTCACGTCCAAAAATTAATTATTGGGTGCTTGCAAACCGTCGATTGACAATTAGAGACCTTGCTGATGATGTTGATATTTCAATAAGATCAGTCAATTGCATTTTGGGCTTCTAACGCATCAAATCTCGATGGGTACCGAAAACACTGAATGCGCCAGCTCACACTGAATTGATTCTTCGTGACTTTTTCCCCAAAAATGAAACCCATATCGTTCCACAACCACCGTATTCACACCGTGCGACTTCTGGCTATTCCCTAAACTCAAAAGACCACTCCAGTGACACCGCTTTGAGTCGATCCATTCCTGCCGATGACTTTTTAGCGTGCATTGATCATTGGAAGAAAAGTTGCCACTAGTGCATTGTGTCCGGAGGGGATTACTTTGAAGGTGATGAAATAAATTTGGAAGAATAAGTAAAGAGTTTTTGAAAAATAATAATTAGCTTTACTTTTTGGGCACAGTAGTATCTATCAAGTATATAAAAATATAAATAAACTAAAAAAGACTGGCAGTCTTGTAAAAGGAAGAGTATGAAAAATTTTGATTTTATATATATATATATATATATAACAATTATGAATCATCCATGTGACATAACAAATTACATTATTCAATGCATTTATATCATCTGAATTTGCAGCAAAAAAATGTTATTTGAACGATTTTTTTCTCCTTTTGATAACCAGTAATCCTCTATATATTCGAAAAAAAAAAACTATATATTATATATATATGTGTGTGTGTGTGTATATAAAAAAGGTACTTGAGGCCTATCTGAGTCTACCTCCATCACAACAAATGAATGGAATTACTACCTTCACTAATTCAAAGTTTGCCCTACAGACACTTAATAAAGGTTTCTCAAGTATGATCTAGGGCATTATATCTCTTTTAGAACAAATCCACTGCTAGCACAAAATGCGTATCCTACAATGGATCCCTGCTCATGTGGATTTGAAATTTAATGGAATTATACAGATTCTTTGGATCTAAACTTATGACTCCTTCCTAAGATCAAAACTAAATATCAAATTACAAAAATAGATGGAGACAGAAAAACAGCTAATACTCTCACAAGATTAAGGAGGAAGCACCACAAGAACAAGAAAATTCCTGCTGATGGCGTTAAAAGATACCGAAAATGTGGCACCTGCCCTGATGTCCATCTGACTCCTTACCATGCCTCAGATTGGCCAGTTGTTGCAGCCGCCATGTATTGTATGGGCCATCCCTCGGAAGAGGACTGATACTCAGAGCTGGCAATCAACATAGTCAATATTATTCGAGAGCATCACGATATTTGATTTTTTTGGGGGTACTGTTCAGGGAATATGATAACAGCAACATATAAAAAAAATTTTTGGATTTAATACTAAACTTTTGATTTCAATCTTTAACATGTTAGATTTTGTTATTAATCATTTTATATATTGATTTATTAGATCCTATCTGAAATTCATTGCGCTCATCAGCAAGTATCGGTGCCCATTCTGACGACAACTTTGTGTGACAATTCATTTGTCAAAATAAATCAACAATTTCCTGTGTTCCACATTAATGGTATAAAAATATCCATCAGAGAAATGACGCCGTCGTGCATTGCGTGACGAGGCATTTAACGTACGAATGGTATCAACGACAGGGCGAGGAATCAATGCGACATTCATCATGTTAAGTGCACGCAGAACGAAAGCTTTTGCCAAGGGTGAAATACACATGCACTGCTGGAATTAAATCAAGAATTCAATCATCGCATCACTAAATTCTCTTTTTTTAATTTTAAGGCCTTAAAAACTATTGTCTAGTAATGGTTACCCTATTAAAAAGTGTTGAATCCTGACAAATACTAGTAGAAGTAATAAAATTAAAGTTGCCCATTTACATTCCGCAGTGCAGCACATTTTTTTCGATTGCCCTCCATTTGTGTAATAAAACGTATTTTATCTTTTTCTGAAGCTAAATGATAGAGGCCGACTTGTACCTGGATCAGCTCATCTCGCAAAAACCATTCAGTACTATACTGGTAACAAAACTTTTCCGATAGCCGTGTCCAAGCGATACATCAGCCAATATCAATATCACACGTCTGCTTTCTTTCCTTCATTCATTTGTATTTATGAGAAAAACAAAAAAATTTAAAAGAAATGAGTTATTCATGTTATGAAAATCAATCCTTTCTTTTCTCGAAACTGTTCACAGTGCTGGTTGGTTGCGAAGTCGGCCAAACAAAAAAATCCGTATTTGCGTTAGGTTAACGGAAAATACCAAAACAAACACCAGGAATAATAACAGAATACTGTAAACAATGGACGCTATACAATTTTCTTTCTTTTGAACTTGAGGTTAATTATTTGGAACTTAAGGTCATTATAAGCTTTAACTTTATATTCAGAAAAATACGGTAGCTGAACGATGTTTTACAACAGAATTTGCAAAAGGAAAATATCCTAGTGGACCTGCCGCACATTAGAATAATAAAATAGAAAGCGTCTTCCTGTTCTTCTCAATCACACATTTAATGAATTGTGTGCTTACCAAAGAAAAATAGATACAAGAAATAGTATGAAGTTCATATGAATGAGTATTTTATTTTTTAATTATTTTTGAAGAGAAAGTTTATGAATAGATTATAAATGCTGAATATTTTTTTAAAGTAAGGCCTGGCAAAAAGAGAAAAGTCGCGTGAAGTGAAGAATCACGTTAGGATTGTGTTGACTCCACACTGCCCATCCTCGCGCGCGCTCTACGACTTGCCAATTACGACATAAGACATTAAAGATTGGACTATTACAATGGAAGATTAACATCCGTCAATTTTTGTTTGCTACTGTGCCCCCCCCCTCCCTTCTCTTCTCTAAAAGCTTGGCAAACACTTAGACAGTTGTTTTTTATGCCATAATATTTTATGAGTCTAAACTTGGGTTTTGATTTCAAAAAAAAAAAAAAAAAATCGCATTAGCAGCTGAGCACAGATGGTACAAACGGTATGGCTTTTAGACACTACTACACAACACCACACCACTGTGCCTATAGCTGAGTGGCTCCTTTAAGGTTTGGGAAGGATGTGGGTGAGAAGTCCGATTGGGCTCTGTGACGCTCTACGGTCCTATGAGACGGGGACCTAGGGCTTAAAGTGGATTCCGGAACCACTACAAGCATCTACGGTACTGCTGGATTCGAACTCGATACCTGTGGTACCGAGAGTGTGAGCGCTAGCCACTCGGCCATCAGGCCCCCTGATTTTAGACACATATTTATAAACTGATGACACATTTAAAAATGATTTTTCCCCCTACAAGGATCTTTACTTTCCTAATTAACGAACATTTCTGGCCGACATAATTTTTAACGGATGTACAAGAGTCAAATGAGTGAGAAGAGCTACTTACGTGGGTGTGAGAGCAATTCTTTCATTATGAAATTGTCGTAGATGTCGCGGGCGGCCGTTCTTCGGTCTTCCACTGTTTCTAGCTTTTCGTACCTCTTGATCTGAAACGGAAAAAAGGGTTAATCAGAGTAGCATTTTTTTTTTTTTTTTTTTTTTCATGGAAACCCTACAGATCCATCAGGATTTGGCAGACATCTAGGGAGTAAGAGAGCAGAGAACTTATCTAATAGAGCAATAAAAAATGCAAGCAAATTTCTTACAAAAAAACTTATACTTATGAATACCAAACTGATTTCATAAAGCTGCTGTACTACAGTACTCAAAAGTAAGACCAATTTTCCAAAACTCTTTATTCGTTCTTCCAAATTTATTTCATCGCCTTCAAAGCCGGACACAACGCACTTATGCAAACTTTATTTCAAATCCTCAATGCATGCTAAAAAGTCATCGGCAGGGATGGCCAAGCGTAACGCAAACACTAATGAATATTTTGACGTCAAATTTCACACAGATGTCAAGGACAGTACCAGCAACGTAAAAAAGAAAAACAAGTAATATAAAAAAATTTTAAAGTCAATTCCTACTTTTTTTTTTTCACTCTATTGCAGAAAGTCCTTTATAAATAATTTTCATTCATTTTTTAAGTTTATCTGGCGCCATCTATGGGTAGATATGCAACTTAAATCTTAAAAAACTAAAATTAATTAATTAAATTTAATTACTGTATTAATATTTTTAAAAAAAAAACTGTATTGACATCAAGTGCCATTCACTACAAATTCAAAAAAAAATGCATTTGAAGTTGAGTGGATGAATAAAAAGTATTTTATTAACGACTGAAAATTATAAGATATATATATATATATATATATATAATTCTTAATTCTTAAAAAGAATTAAAAAAATTTTATTAGATTATACATAAATTATATGGATACCCGTTTTTTTTTCCCTGTATATAAATGCATTGAAGATGGATGGTTTAAAATTCACTTCATTATTTGTATAACTTATACTAGTTGACTTCAGCGTAACTGTGTTTACTCACCCTTCCTCAAACATGACATCAACACCATCCTAAACAACACGTTTGTCATATTGTACCACAGATTTTTTTTATTCTTCCGTCCACGTGAACAATTTCTGACAAATATATTTTTTCCAGAAATTTAACAACAAAATACACAATAGAAGCGAAGAGATACAGCATTTCTGTTCCCAAGGGAAAGGAATGTATATTCTTTAACAAGGGCATAATAACAACCTAACACTCAAACCTGATAGCAAATAAAGACAGTGTTGCGGATATTTATATTACATGCAATTAGTGTTTTGTAGTAATGAGAACAACCTGTCACTCACATCTGACAGCATATATTCAGTGTCGTGGATAATGAGTCCTCATGAAATGAGCTATTGTCTGTGCGACCTTCACAGGTCGAAACAATTACAGATGGGATATGGACTATAGTACGTCATGAGTTGCAAAAATGCTTGCCGCAAACATTTAAACACACAACGACATCAACACATCCTAAACAACACACTTTGCATTTTGTACCACAGAATTTCATATTCTTAATTAAAAATAAAAAGGACAAGAGACATTATGTCTGCAGAGCGAGAAGGAAGAAAAAAACTGCTTCAGATATGGTTCACGACTGAGTCACGAGGTATCGACATGACGCTCGGGGTACAATATCATACGGCGGAAAGGAAATGTTCTCGTTGATCGAAACTTAAGACTCATCAGAATATTCAGTGCGAATTCATTTCGTAATGCATTCGAGGTATCGTTGCAGATTGAAGGAAGGAGATGAGACGAAGCGTTCTGTTTCAAGGCCGATTTTCGAAGCGTGGATCACAGTACACATTCAATGATCTGGCTGTTAAAAAAAAAAAAAAATGCGGAAATCTGCCTTGTTGATATGTGAAAGAGTTGAAAAAAGAAGAAAAACGGGCGGATATTGAATGGGTGGAATCCTTGTCTAGTGTCTAGTGCTTGGTGCTACAGGTTTCGGGTTCGAGACCCGGCGGTGCCATGGATGTTTGTAGTAATTCGGTATCCACTTTAAGCGATAGGTTCCGGACTCGTATGACTGTAGAGCGTCACAGAGCCCAATAAGACTTTTCTCACCCACATTATTCCCAAATTGTAAAGCTCTAGGCACAGTGATGTGGTGTGGAGGTAGTAGTAGTAGTAGTAGTAGTGGTTGGAATCCATGACATAAAAACTTTATAAATTTCCTCAACGAAATTTGACATGACGGACGCATCAACTATATTTGACGACATTAGAACACAAGGGTTCATTTATCACAGGAAGGTTTAATTGCGCAGAAGTACAACCACTGATCTCTCAAACATTTAAAAATTCACTTCATCAGAAAAAGAATGAAGTCGACAAAAAGAATAACAATATTTTGTCAATATTACAGAGATGAAATACAATAAAATGCATTTTCGATAGTAAAAGTTAAAAAAAAAAATAATTAATAAATGCAGCTGGCAAACACTTAGACAGTTGTCTTGGATGCCTTAAGGCAAGCGCTGCACCGACGTTACTCACTTAGCACTACCCAGGAGGTACGTGTGGCTTGAAGATAAGCTACGGACGCGGAGTAACACTACCCCGCAACGTTCTACGGTCCTATGAGGCCGAGACCTACGGTTTAAAGGGATTCGAATCACTATCAAACATCCATGGCACCGCCGGGACTCGAACCCGAAACTTGTGGTGCCGAGTGCCAGAGCGATAGCCACTCGGCGATCAAGACCCTCGCTTCTTCGATAGTATTAATAAATTTAAAATTGAATTTGAATTTATTTATAATTTTAAAAAATAATAAACAAATAATTTCATTTCAATTCGTCAAATTCAAAATTCATTCATATATATATATATAGAAGAGCAATCACCTTAGATTAGGAAATATTTGAAACCTATGATACGGAAAAAAAACTTTTACGCGATTTGCACACATAATTTTAAAATACCAGGGACCTGGTGGCCGAGTGGCTAGAGCTCTGTCACTCTGTATCACAGGTATATTGGGTTCGAATCCGAGGCGGTGCACTACAAACATCCCCATGGATGTTTGTAGGGGTTCGAATCCACTTTATTGACCGTAGGTCCCTGTCAAACAGGATCGTAGAGCATTGTGGGGGTAGTGTTACTCCGCGTCCGTAGCCTATCTTCAAGCTACGCGTGCCCCCTGGGTAGTGCTCAATGAGCAACAGCGGCGCAGCCCTAGCTTATGACATAAGGAGTAATTGCCTCTGCATTAGAACAATAGTTTTAAACGACCTATAACATTCTACATGAACAATTCGATCCAATATCATAAAAATTAATAAGAATATGGGGAAAAATGAGCAAAACGTGTCCTTGAAAATTTATTTAACTTTAAATTTAATAACTAAACAGCATCTACTAACCAAACGTTAAAAAAAAAAAAAAATTTAAAAATACTCAGTATAATGGATTGGAAAAAGAAAAAAAACCTTCCTCCCATTTAATGGAATCATTGTTAACAGAGCGGAGTTAAGCGAAAAAGAACACCGGGGTCCCTTTTTATTTACGCACGTTAAAAAATGCGCTCATATCCATTACATCTCGCAAATTAGGCGGGCGGATGGTAAACAAAAGAGCATTAAAAATCCCATCTTCCCTCCAACCTGCAAAGAAAGTCAGGGAGATAAATTAACGGCATATTTTTTAATTAAAAGAAATAATGCAACAGATAATTATGTCGTGTTTTCGCAAGCTCACCTTAAACGAACATTTCTTAAAAGATTAAAAACAATGCATCAACCGCATGCACTGAGGACAGAGGATGCATACTAGCTTTTTTTCCCCCTAAATTTCTTTATGAAATTTTTAAAATATTAAATTCCCGTAGAGAAAAAGAAAAAAACATTACATTTACATTATGTTGTTGCTCTAATGCAGCTGGTAAGACAGAGATAGTTTATCTTAATGCCGTAAGGTAAGGGCTGCACCGCTGTTACTCACTTAGCGAAATAACACTCCGCTCCCCTCAACGCTCTACGACCATGTTACACCGGGACCTACGGTTTAAAGTGGATTCGAACCACTAGAAATATCCACGGCACCGCCGAACTCGAAACCTGTGGTACCGAGCGCCAGAGCCATCAGGCCCCTTAAACTGAGCATTACATATTCAATTTCAAGTGTACAATATACAGAAAAGTATGGTCCTATGGATCCAAATGAGGTCCGAGAGAGTGATTTGCAAGATTCATTTTACTTCATTAAATAACTACAAACGTATTTATTAAACCAAAAATAAATAAATAAATAAAAAGTGATTTCGTCCAAATCTTAGAGTTAAAAGCATTCGTTGCATACGAAAGCAGTTCGTTTTAAAATAAAAGAAGCGATCTTTTTCACATTCTTTCAATTTTCTTCAGTTTATAAACTTTTTCCTCCGAAATCCATGAGAATTATGCACCTGAAATCCAGGTAAGGATCGCATTCAAAGAATTTTTTTTTTTTTTCTTTAAGAGAGAGAAGCTCACTTTGAACTGAGTCAATAAAACGAAAGAGGGTTCTTCCTCAAAAAGAAGATGGGAATTGTGTTTGTCTTACATCGGCTTTAGGTCTATCCGAGATCTTTGGGTTGCAACTCCCTCGAAATTCTTCAACAATCTCAAAATAGATCAACAATTGAATGTCCACGACATTTATTCCAACAGCTCATCTTTTTAAACACCAATGCATTTAAAGCATCCATTATTTAAAATCGTGTCCAGAAATACTTTTCAATGGGGGAGGGGTTAAATTGCCTTTCAGAAAGAGTTCATTTGGTAATGCTGCAATAGAAAATGCAAATTCGAATATAAAAAAAAAAAGATATGCAACATAAAATTTATTTCCAGCTAATTTTATACGAGTGCATTTTAAGTTTTTCATCAAAAGACGCAAATGTTTTCATGTGTGCAGAAATTTTAGCGTTGAAAGCATTGGAGAAAAAAAAAGTGATAACTATCACTCAAAGTTCACAGCAGATAACCAGTGTTGTGGTTACTTATACTGCATGCAATTAGTGTGAGCTACTGAGAACATCCTGTCACTCAAATCTGACAGCATATATTCAGTGTCATGGATAATGAGACATCATGAAACTAGCGATTTTTAGAACGACCTTCACAGGACGAAATATGGACTATACCATGAGTTGCTGCATCGTTATGGGTGATAGAAAAATGGATTAAAAGTGTCTACTCAATGAGAAGTGAGGGAAGCTGAGCCCTCCCCCCCTCCTTCCTTGACATATTTTCTTGAAGTGATTGAACAGGCCGTAGCTCCCGTCTGCTTAAAAAACAAGCCCTTTTGTGGGTTCGGGTATCACGCCGTGCGATAATTAAAGAATGCCACAGACCACGTGTTTTGAGATTTGTCGTAGACTTGAGAATTCTAGGTCCTTGGAGTGAACTGCACTTGCAGAATCAAATTATCTTTATTTTACATTTCTGCGTAAATAAAGTTCTGTATACATAAATAGTGCTTGTAAATAAAAAAATTAAAGTGTTCCCATGAACCTGAAAGTGTACCTCTTCTTGAAGTCGTTATAGCCCTAGTATAGGCCGAAACGTTACAGCTCTCAAAATGGGCGCTAGTCACTTCTTCATTGGAACCAAATCGCTTTCCGTGGAGCTTCTTTCCGAAGTCTGCGAACAGCAAACAGTTGATGGGGGCCAAATTTGGAGACTACTGTGCTTAAACGATGTAGGAATTGACAATTCGTGAAATTTGGCCATCGACGTGTGACACGGTGCATTTGCTTGGAGAAAATCACCATCCTTGAGGTGAACTGCACTTGCAAATCAAATATATATATATATATATATATATATATATATAATAAATAGAATTCTGTGTGTATATATATAAATACTTATCAATAAAAATTAAATTGTTTTCATGTACCTAAAAGTTATCCTCTTCTTGAAGCCGTTATACAGGGATGGGCAAACTACGGCCCGCGGGTCAACTCCGGCCCATCGGAAGGTTCTATCTGGCCCGCGGATGGAATTTAATTTGCCGATCCGAGACAAATTAAAAAGAAATATATATTATATATCCATCTCCTTTTCTACTTTGATTAAATATTATTTTTCTTCCTTTTTTTTTTTTTTTTTTTTTGATGATCTTTTACTTTCTCTATTTGGATATTTTTACCGTGCCTTTCAGCGTAAATTGTGAAGCAGTGAGGTCAGATTTGCGGGTTGAATTAATTGAGTTGCAATCTAACAATCATCCCAAGCAGTTGTTTCTAAATATGCCAAAGTTAAGAGTTTTACAAATCATTATCGAAAGTAAGTTTCCCAAATTTAATATCTCGCGCCCAGAAAATCAGCGCTATGTTTGCTTCATCTTATATATGTGAACGAGTGTATTCAACTATGAACCTCAGAAAAAAATTATTTCAGAAGTAGACTGACAGATGAGCATTTAGCCTCGTTCCTTGGAATTGGTACATCTTACTTCGAACCTCAATATAAGGGACTTTTAAAAATGAAATCGCAATTTCGTTCATCTCTTTAACATATTTAAATTGTAATACTTGTATATTGTTAATAAAATTTGTAACTGCAGACTCAAAATAAATTTCAACAATTAACTTCTCTTTTAAAATATTTCATTATGAACAGTCTAATTTTTCACAATGTGACTCATGCGGGTCTTCTAATAAAGCTATCAGTCCATAATGAAAAAATGATTGGACGACATCTCGATGAAAGGTAATTGCAATATCTATTTCCAATAACAAGCTCACAATGAGCGCGCGGTATATATTACTTTTAATTAACCGGCACAGCACCGCCGGTCCCTAATTAGAATGAAGCAATTCCTGCTCGCCCTAATGAATTTGGACTGCGCCATTTTCGAAATGCAGCAGCGAGAGGACATGTTCGGAGGAAACTTGCCTCGTTCCGAATTTTAATTTCCTTATTCTGAGAGGAACCGCTTGAGATCAGCAGTTTTTGAAAAGTTCCGTTCTCATTCCAGTACCGAGGAGTTCTCGCAAAGAAGTTCCTAAAAGTATTTCGAAGTTGGAAATCTTATTATTATAGTTCACGTATTTCAGTTGCTTCACTATTCGTTCGTGCAACGCCTTTTTACTACAGTGTCCAAAAGTAAGACCCATTTTCAATTTAAAATTCCCAAGTTTTTTCCCCCAGGTTGCTGGCACTGTCCTTGACATCTGTGTGAAATCTGACGTCAAAATATTCACTAGTGTTTGAGTTAGGCTTGGCTTTGTGAGACGCTGAAAGTGATTCCGGCGATTTTTGAAAGAATTTTCATTCAAGAACGTGCATTCAATTTTGTTTGCGGAAACGTATAGAATGTTGCAGAAGGCATTCGGTGAGCATTCCAACTTCTGGCTAGTTCTAAGCTCAAAAGAGTTTTGAGTCGATTGAAGTGATTCAACGTGAATCGCCGCGCGCTTTGAAAGTCATTGGAGGGAGCCAATGACTTTTTAGCGTTCATTGAGGATTGGGAAAAAAAAAAAAGTTGTCACAAGTGCATTATGTCCGGAGGGGATTCCTTTGAAGGCGATGAAAAAAAATAATTGGTCTAACTTTTTTGGGCACAGTAGTAGTTCACGTATTTCAGT
Organism: Caerostris extrusa; assembly: GCA_021605095.1. NCBI lineage: Eukaryota > Metazoa > Arthropoda > Arachnida > Araneae > Araneidae > Caerostris > Caerostris extrusa. The sequence goes on from BPLR01013586.1 coordinate 73,379, forward strand.
TGCTTCATTATTTCGTGTATTTGTAATTTTGTTCATGCAACTCATTTTATATCCGTTTTTATTGTTCCTGAACAGATGGTTACCATAACACTGTCCAGAGGAGCGGATGCACTAGGAGACATTTGGAGACTCTGCAGTTAGTTTTTACAGGAAGGAGATACAAAAAAAGAAAATAAAAATACGGCTTAAGTTCTTTTTGTAATGCAGCTGGCAATACAGAGACAGTTAATCTTTTTATGCCATGAGCAAGGACTGCACCGCTGTTATTCATTTAGAACTACCCAGGTGGCTCGTGTAGATTGAAGGTAGGGTACGGACGCGGTAACACTATCCCCACAACGCTCTACGATCCTATTAGGTCGAGACCTATGGTTTAAAGTGGATTCGAACCACTGCAAACATCCATGCAACAGGATTCGAACAACATACCCGTGGTACCGAGTGCCAGAACACTATCCACAAATACGGTTAAGTATCGTATGGAAAAAGAAAAAAAATGTTCAATCCACAACAAATCACACATGTGCGTCAACCATTATGAACATAACAATAGGAAGGGGATGTGATGAAATGACTTGGCTTGGCTTGGTACTTAGAGATGTATGCTTGCTGATGAAGCGCCATGAATTGGTACTTGGTTTGGTTTGTCGCTCTACGGTCACCTTGTGCACACTTTAGGCTAAGCAGACCGGGACATACAGTTTACCGTGGATTCCGAACCACTCACAAACATCCATGCTACCGCCAGGATTAGAACCTGAAGCCTGAGGTACCTAAGGCCGGGCCTGGTGCTTTGAGATGTATGCTCGCTGACGCTGCTGTACATCTGCAATTTTTAAACGCGATGAATGCTTTTTAACTGCGATTACACACTGAAGTGACAAAAGTCATGAGATACTTCTTAATATCGTGTCGGCCCTCCTTTCGCCCGGCGAAGTGCAGCAACTCAACGTGGCATGGACTCAACAAGTCGTTGGAAGTCTTCTGCAGGAATATTGAGGCATGCTGTCTCGATAGACGTCCATAATTGTGAAAGCGCTGATGGTGCAGGACTTTGGGCACGAACAGACCTCTCGATGATGTCCCATAAATGCTCGATGGGATTCATGTCGGGGATCTAGGTGGCCAAATCATTCGTTGGAATTGTCCAGAATGTTCTTCAAACCAATCGCGAACAGTTGTGGCCCGGTGACATGGCGCATTGTCCTCCATAAAAATCCCATCGTTGTTTGGGTACATGAAGTCCATGAATGGCTGCAAGTGATCTCAAGTAGCTGAACATAAGCATTTCCAGTCAATGTTCGGTCCAGTCGCACCAGAGGACCAAGTCCATGCCATGAAAAAACAGCCCACACCATTACGGAGCCACCACCAGCTTGAACAGTGCCTTGCTGACAGTTTGGGTCCATGGCTTCGTGGGGTCTGCGCCACACTCGAACCCTACCATCAGCTCTTACCAACTGAAATCGTGACTCATTGGACCAGGCCACGGTTTTCCATTCATCTAGGGACCAACCGATATGCTCACGTGCCCACGAGAGTCGCTGCAAGCGATGTCGTTCTGTCAGTAAAGGCACTCGAGTCGGTCTTCTGCTGGAATAGCCCAAGAAAGCCAAATTTCTCCGCACAGTTCTAACAGACAAGTCCCTTGTACGTCCCACATTGATTTCTGCGGTTATTTGACGCAGTGTTGCTTGTCTGTTAGAATTTACGACTCTTTGCAGACGTCGCCGGTCTCGGTCGTTAGTGCAGGCGGTCGACCACTGCGCTGTCCATGGTGGGATGTTATGCCTGAAATTTCATACTCTCGGCACACTCTTGACACAGTGGATCTGGGAATGTTGAATTCCCTAACGATTTCCGAAATGGCATGACCCATGCGTCTAGCTCCAACTAACATTCCGCGTTCAAAGTCTTTTAATTCCCGTCGTGCGGTCATCATCACGTCAAAACCTCTTCACATGAATAACTTGAACAGAAATGAAAGCTCTGCGAAAGCACTGCGCATTTATACCTGTTCTATGCGATGCTACTGCCATCTGAAAATTTGCATATTGCTATCCCATGACTTTTGTCACTTCAGTGTAAAACAGCATTTGGATAAATTGAGGTCAAGATCTCAATTTATCCAAATGCTGTTTAATATACTACAGATAACAGAATTTGATAAGAGTGAAACCTTTATAAAGGAAGTACTCTAAAACTCGAAATTCTTGAATTCATTTCCCATGACGTTTTACAAATTCCATCTTAAAACAAAAGAATCGTTGCTCGTACTTTCTAGTAACCAAAACAATATAAAGATGAAGAGTAGATATGAAAATGAAAGAAATGGATCAAATAGGCCATACTATTTCAACAGTTGAACGATGATTAGAACATATAAGTACTAGGCGTACTTGGAAAAAAAAAAAAAAAGTGAAAAAGAAATAAAAATCCCAGAAAGAAAAAAGTGGGGTACCCCATAGCATATAGCTTTTTACGAGACTTTTAGAAATTAAAGTACAATTGTTGTCTTACAATATGCGTCCTCTGACACATCAAATATCCAGAGAAAGAAAGAACATTACATCCAAAAGGGGTTTGTAGTTTGTTTCTACATATTTTATGCATTGAAACAAAATGTGTTCACCTGTTTCCGGAGTTTTGCAGATCGGGCATAATGGAGATGAAGTGAGGCCAAATTTGTAGAGTTTGATGAAATAGCTCATTTATCAGTGGACCACTCGAATTGAATAGGACGATACCGATGCCATGGCAAAGTGCTTTGCCAAAAATTTGGAACAGACATTTTAGGCTAAGGAATGGATCCCTTTTATAGATTCATAATCGGAAGTAAAAAAAAAAAAAAAAAAAATGTCCCTCTTTAAAAAGCTAAGCCTAAAGCAAGTTCTACCGATATTTAAAAGTGTTTTATATTTTCAAATCCTATGTCATTTTTCCGTTATTTATTTTAACGATCACACTATATACAGACAAATAGCACACTTCCTTTATACACAGAACACAACAAGACTCATTCTGACGCGCAGCCCTCTCTAGCGTTATAGTTTCTTCGTAAAGTTATTATTTCCACTTCTGTAGAACATATGCACATACAATAGCAAACGTGATAAATTATTTGGTATGAGAAATGTTATTCCTATATTGGCGCATCATTGGCGCAACAGCCACGTGGTGGGGCCAAGGCAGTCTGCTTACTGGCAGATTTCGAGACGGCGTGTTTTCTTTTTATCGGGTAGGGTTGTCAGCCATACGCCCAACAGTCCTATTAGACCTTGATCTACGGTTTAAAATGGATTCCGAGCCACTACAAACATCTATAAATCGCCGGGGTTCGAATGGCAAAATTAAGATTTTCTCTATAAGCAACTAGTGGACCATTGGGATATACAAAAATCTAAATCACACAATCCTTGCCATGTATTATAATTTTTAACAGATAAAAACTTTTGTAATAAATAACAAAAATAATAATAGTAAAGCATTGATGAATAAAATAATAATTTCAATTAACTCTTGATTGAAGCCGAGAGTGAAAGCCAAGATGATTGAATTTTTTTGTTTGCATTGCATGTCTTTGGCATTCCGATTTCAATAGAACTCCCAAATGAATGAAAGTGCGATTTAACCACAGTAAAAATTTCGATGTAACGAAATGTAAAATCCGAATCGAACTGCAACCTCCTCCGCTCATGAGTCTAAAAATTCCTTGAATATAAATAGATGACATTTTCAATAAAATTGTGCAATTATTCCAAAGATTCTATTTTCTTAAAATATTTCCAGGATGTTCAAATGTAGCTTAAAACAATGTGATTAATATTATGCATTCTAATATTACGTACAGCAGTTGGGTTAAACATAATTGAAGTCTGTTTAATAGGAGTTAAAACTCTATTTTGGTATTGATAATTTTGAACTCATATAAAAGTCCTATTTGGAAGACAAAAATTGTTTTCGGCCAACGACTAGTGTCAAAGCTTTTGCCAAATGGATAGATATCAGAGAATCATAAGCAACAAGACCATCAGAGCATTGTCTGGAAAGAGCAGGCAGCGTTCCATTTTCTGAAACATCACGCACGAGCAGCTTTTAATAAATGTAAATGCTGAGCGATTTGACGGTCATGGAACAAATTTTGAGGGGTGGTACAGCTAATTAGGTCAACCATTATTTTCGAGACAATTAAATTTGGTGCATTTCAATGTACGCATTTCACATAACTGCTCTGACATGGATGGGACGGAAACGGATTCACCCAGTTTCTCTTCTTTTCGAATAAGCCCAAGGATTCAACATTTAAATTGAAAACAGTTGTTCGAAAAAAAGTAGGAAGTTATTCATGTAGATATTTATTTATTGTCTATCTATATATACAGGTGTGATTCAGAGGTCATGGGACAAACTTTGAGGGGTGGTACAGCTTACTAAAACATGCATTTTTGTATAGGAATGCAGTCGAAGCGCGAACACACTTTCAAACGAATCTCTCAGAGGTTCTTCTAATACAAAGTCCAGATCAACTAGGAAAAAAAAAAAAAAAACTGCGAATATTTCATAGTAGAGGTTCGTTTGTATATGTTTGAAACGGTATCTTCTTGCAAATAATATTCAAAATAAGCAAATAAACTTATTGAACAGTTATTTAATAGTAAGTTTAGTTAATCTAAGTACCCCCATCCATTTGCAAAACATGTTTCAAAATATAAAAATATCTACTCAGATGAATAAGTCTATACTAATACCCCGGTAAGCATGAGAGCACAAAAATCTCAAAATCTCCGTCCTTGGAATGAATTACACTTGTGTCTCTAATTGATGTCTTTAATTCTCATTTCTGTGTAAATAGAATTCTCTATACATGCGTAATGCTTGTAGATAAAAAGTGTTCCCATGACCCTTCTTCCTTGAAGCTGTTATAGGTCTGGTAGAGGTCGAGATGTTACAATACTAGACAGCAAAGTTTGCATTGATTATCTACACTGAGTCACTGAAGCATAAGTGCATAAGCAGGTGCTTCAGCAAATACATGGTCTTGTTATTTTTTTGAATGCATCCTATTAAGTGCGGAAAAATTAATAATACTTACCTTCTAAAATGTTCTGAATTTAAAAATCTAAAAAGCTAGACTAGAGCGTCAGAAAATCTTCCATTGTTAAGTTATGCGCAAGGATCAAAAGTTTAAAAACCATTTCTCTTTTTCTATATGAAATATAAGGAAACAAAGTTACAAAAAATTGTTGAAAAATATTCAAAGTCGTCCACCTCAATCGATCATTTCTACCCAGTGCAGTTTGAATAAAAAAAAATCCGATGGTCACCATCCATGGTGCCGGAATGGACAGAAGAGAAAGGCGGTGCTTTTGAAGATGTCATGCAAAACGGGCCATGATGCCTCGCAAAAAAGCAGCCATGCAACGACAGATCAGACTAATGCAAGAGCGATTTTTCTTTTTCCCCTGAAACCATTCGGCAAGCCAGCGATTTCTCAATCTGTTGAACGCAGAGCAGCGCAATTTTTCGCCCCAAAAACAAAAAACAAAAATCACTTTAACTCATCATCATCATCATTGGCGCAACAGCCCCCATGGTGGGCCAAGGCTGTCTGCCTACTGGCAGATTTCGAAACATGAGATGAAATCACTTTCAACTAAATGAAAATATTAGCAAAATGGATGGTCGGGTGGCCAGCGCTCTAACGTTCGGTACAACTGGTTTCGTATTCGAGTCCCCGTGGTGCCATGGATGTTTGGAGTGGTTCGGAATCCGCTTCAAACCGTATGTCCCGGTCTAACAGGATCGTAGAGCGTTGTGGGGGGTAGTATGACTCGCGTCCGTAGCCTATCTTCAAGTTACACGTGTCCCATTGGGTGGTGCTAAATGAGTAACAGCAGTGCAGCCCTTGCTTATGGCATAAAGATTAACTGTCTCTGTATTGGCAACTGCATTAGAACAAAAACAACAACAAAATAATAAGTAAAATCTTAAGTATAAACACTAACTTCATTATGAATTATTAAAAAATGACTCTTTGTTTAGTCAGGCATTTTTAACTTAGAATTTAAAAAGATCTTGATTAAGAATTTAAAAAAAAAAAAAAAAAAAAAAAAAACCGCGTTGATGCATGATAGTCAAACTTAAAAAAAAATATATTAATAATCCTTTTGATTGGACATCAATGAAAAATATATTTAAAAAGCGTGTCCTTTTTGTCACAGATAATCCATTACATTTAATGGCCAAAAAATGACTCATCATTATTATTTTTGTTGCGGAAACTGAAAAACTTAATGTCATTACTTGCTAATCTACGCATTAACTAATCTTAATGATTAATAATTTCTGCAATGTCATTAATATACTTTAAATCAGAATTTTTTTAAAAATGTCACTTTTAGAATAAGGTGAACAAAATATTAACACATTTAATGATGAGAAAGGCTACGGTTACGCGATACATTTTTTTACCGTTTGGGGGAGGGGACAAGTGCAATAAACAAAATAAACACAAGTTATGTCAGTTAGTTGTGAACTAATCGAAAACAGGGCACAACTCGAGCGCTCACTTTGAATGCTATGCCAAGGAAAAAAACGTTCAGGTTAAAAACGTTTTTCTCAATTTTATTTGTAATTGATTTAGTTTTACGGAGCGACAAACCATTTAAAAATAAAAAGGAATTACAGTTTATCGCCCTGCCAAACGTGGTTTAATATGTATTCTTTTTTTCTGCAATTTAAGCATCGCTTTCGCAAAGCTTATAAAAGCAAAATAGTTGATATCAATTGAATGACAGTCAAAAGAAAAAAAAAGAAAACATTTTTTTTAATGATTCGATATTAGTGTTGTACCAAGTTTAATCTAAAAAGTCGGTAGTAAAAAACACACACGAAACACATTTCACGCACGTTTGATTCTATTTAAGTTTTTATATCAGACGAATAACTGCGAATCTTTTAGCATTGCGGTTAAAATCTAGAAACTTTTATTTTCCCTACATCAAAACGATCTCCGCCATGAGAACTCTAGCAGCCCAATAAAATTTTGCCTCGGTAAAATTGTCAGAGTTAAAAAGTCATGAAATCAAGAGCAGTGCATGGTGTCAAATGTAAAAAGTCCATGGCTTCACCTGACGAGCATAGCATCATTAGTAGCTACAACTAGCTGCAAGTGTTTGTTAAGGAAATCATGTCCTGTCGAGAGTCGGAAATGTGCTGCGAAAACTGCACGGGGCAAGTCCACTGAGATGGGTGATGAAACAAGTATATTCCACGTTTTATCAGTTGAAAGGAGTTTGTTTTAAGGGATCAGTCTATTTTCTTCTTTACCTCAGAACTAAATTAATGAAAAAATAAAGGAAATCATGGGTGTAGAAACACACAACCCTTTTTGGCCAAGAGCCTTTTGGCCTTTCCATTTCCAGGCACCCTGCAATGGCTGGGAATCCACTGAAAAACAATATTCCGGTCAGAAGCAATTGCAGTGAATTTAGATTTAGATTTATCTTAGCCTCTTCAACAAGGAAGCAATCACTAGGTGTGTATGGGAGACAGTTGCCAAGATTGCAGCTTGGGAGTCAATAAAGATAACTGCTTTATTAAGATTAGTAGTTAGTCCAAGATTTAAAATTGCATTCTTTATAGCAATAATCTCGGCATCAAAATTGGAGGCATCAAGACCCACTGCGTAGGATTCCTCAAAAAATCCTTTACAATAGAGACTGGCGCCAGTACTTCCATCACAATCAGAGCCTGCGAAGTAAATGTGGATTCATTCACAACAAGGGTAAAAATCCAGAAACTTGCACCAATCAAGAATGGTTCGTCAAATCAATTTCTTTAGAGCTATAATTGTCTAATTAAAGGAATTCGTTATTTCTGCTTTTTCCATGCATTATAATGACGATTTTCTTTTAATTTCATTGTTATTTACAGATTTTTTATTTTTTTATTTATTTATTTTTTATAGTAAATATGAACAGAAATATATCCTTTTTTGAAATGATAATTCCGAGAAAGATATAACGGTGACAGCCCTTGATACATAACATACACAATTGTTAGATGTCGCCACTCATTATAATACGAAACAATTTATTTTTTTACCTTATCAGGTGAAAAAAAAAAAAAAAATTTTTTTTTTAAAAATCAATGATTTGAAGATGTTTCATCAACTCATGTGACGCGCAATAACCAGCTTAAAAAGTAAAAAATAACTGTTTCTACAAAATCTTAACAGTATCGTCGGTATTAAAAACAAATTTATTTATTTAATAACCAAATATAAGTAATTAATAATGTAAAAATAAATTTATCTGAATGATATGATCATCATTGGCGTAACAGCCCCATGGACCCCATCATTGGCGTAACAAAGCCGACTGCCTACTGGCAGATTTCGAAACATGAGATGTCTTCCTTTTTACAGGTGTTGTCAGCCCTACGCCCAACAGTCATGCCAGACTTAGAAATATAGTTTAAAGTGGAATCCGAACCACTACAAACACCCAAGGCACCGGCGGGGCTCGAACCCGAAACCTGTGGTACCGAGCGCCAGAGCGCTAGCCACTCGGCCATTCAGGCCCCATCTGAATGATAACATCGTAAATATTTATATTATGTGTTAATGGTTGACACACCATACTGTATCTTTTCGCAATAATCATTTCAAAAATATATACTTTCGATACTTTTTAAAAAGGAAAAAATTCTACAAATAACAATGAAATTAACATTAAAACAGTCATCATAATGTTTGAAAAGGAAGAAATAGTGAATTCCTCTAATACAAACCTAAAGAAATTGGCGAAATACTCCAGGCTGCAAGATAGACTACTCTTTCGGGGACAGTACGATTCTGGACTTCAGTCAATGAAGTACGTATATGCATTACCTTTCCAGTACATAGATGTAGGCATTTACATATGTATACCTTAACCAGTAAACACATATACCTTAACGAGCAAACACTGAAAAATGGCAGTCAATAGTGACCATGAATGTAACCGTATACAACTTTGGATACAATTGAATTGAAAGTTGAAATTTATTATTTCACATTATTAAAAATGGTACTTACTTATTAACGGTACCTTGGCGACAGTTGCGCCAATAAAGAGCACACACGCCAACCGCAGCTACAGATTTGGCGGTTTTAAGTGGCGCCAATCTACACTTAAAATTTTTGTTCCAAATAATAAAATATATATGAAACAGGTAATACTCGACCACAATTATTTTTACGTTTAGTAAGCAAACTTTCATCAATTTCCACAATGCAATCTGGTCCACCTACCTTCTTTTTTGGTTTATTCTCCATATCCAAAAACACATAATTCACGCATGTAATTGTTCCAATCTATAACAGTTTTATCCAATAAATCAAGTTGCTTTTTCACAAAATTTAATCGACGTCAACTCCTCGCACCAGCAGTATATGAATCTCAAAGCTGTACGAAATGGAATTCTGCTTCCCTCAAACCAGTTGTCTTTTCTAAGTCCCACACGATAAACACACTGACTGAAATTGCATTTCCAAAACTTACGTTCACCAAAATAAAGTTTCATGTCATGGGAATTGGGACATTTTCGTTGTTTTGGTAAAATATTTCGCTCCTGAAAAAAAAATAAAATTGCATCTTGTTCTGTTTCTGGTAAATCCCAAATACGCATTTTCGTAGCACTACAAAATGGCGTCAAAACTCAGCAAATCTGCAGCTGTTATATTGGCGCCACTTAAAAACCGCCAAATCTGTAGCTGTTATATTGGCGACACTTAAAAACCGTCAAGTCTGTCGCCAAGGTACCGTTAATGCGTAAGTACCTTAAAAATAACTGAAATTATAGTTTATTTTTAAATAAATATTTTTGCATTCTAAAGGCTCTTTCCCACCGAAGTGTGAGGCGGAGAGGAGTCACGCGGCAGGGAAGAATATTTTTTCGACCCGTTCACACCGAAGGGTCAGAAATCGCTTTTACGCCTAGTGAAGTTTCAGTTACCTCTATTAGATGGTAAATCTACTATTGGCTCGATCCAAGTCACATGACACGGCAAGCATTTGAGAGTTGAAAGTTGGGCAACTCGAAACGGCGGGTTTTGGCGAGGCTTGTGATGGGTCAACGCCTCACGCCTCGGTGGGAACGAACCTTAAACTCCTTTCACTATACCTAACCATATAAAGTAACTTACCTCTTCAAAAGCTTAATTGTGGGACAGGTTCTTCAAACACATTTTCACAAAAGTCTTTGAACAGAAGGTAACCTGTACAACAGAGAAAAAAAGTCGATCATTGGTTACAAATAAATAGAAAACATGCAAGAACAAATAACTATTTTATAAACAGCATCAACTGTTTCAAACAAAACAAAAGAAGTTTTTTTTTAAACTTAATTTAAAAAAAAGATCAATCTTAGCATCAACAGTAAACAACACTGAAGCATTTTTTATACAGTCACATAATCAATGAAATCAAAAAAATGTTAATAGCAAAATAAAGAACACTTAAGATTTGAAAATGGATTGATAAAAGAAAACAACCGTCAATTTAAATTTTGAATTTTTTTTTTTTTTTAAATGGATAAATAGAAACTGCATTTTTTTTTTTTTTTTTTTTTTGTAATCAACACAAAAACCAGAAAAATAATTATAACTATTAGCACTAAAAATTCTCTGTGTCATTAAAAGTTTTTATTCAAATGTTTTTTGTCAATTTCACGTTTTTAAAAATAAGAACGATTTTTGCGTTTTGTTTATTTAGAAAACAGGAAAATAACTCATTCTGCACTCATCGTTAGTTTTTTAATAAACAAAATGCCTTTCAATGCATCCGGGAATTTTCAGTAAACAGCACTGAACATTTTATACCATGGGAAAGATTAAAAATAATAATAAAATTCAAAAGTGTGAATAAAATATAGAAAAAAAAACTGATTCTCTTTAATTTTTCAATTCCTACTATTAGTAGTTCACACTCTCCCTATATATATCTTGTCCAAATTTTCAATCGTTCATAAAATACTTTCTATTCATCCACTCGAGTTCAAATACATTTCTTTTTAACTTGTAGTGGATGACACTGGATGTCAATACAGTTTTTCAAATATTAATGCAGTAATTAAATGTAATAATTGCATGTATCTAATAATAGATGGCGCCAGATGTAAAGAGGAAAATTTCAACTTTATTTGTAAAGGACTTTTCTGCAATAAGTGCGTAAAAAAAAAAAGTAGGAATTGGCTTTGTATGACTATAACGACTAAAGTTTTACTTATTTTTATTCGGTCAAGGCTTTGTTTCTCATGTAACATAAAATGTTGTCTCAACGGATGCTTTAATGACAAAACAAGATGCGCAGTTGGGAACGAGGGTTGCATAGGCTTGGATTTTTTCATCCCAGAATTTTAATATTCACTTGAAAGTCTTGGGTTCTGGGCTTTCATTCCGAAAATCTTGGCCTTTGAGAAGCACACACGTTTTTGTTATGTGTATGCTGTTATATATACTGTAACATATCGGCCTATACAAGACCTATAACGGCTCCAAGAAAGAGACCACTTTCAGGTTCAAGGGAACACTAAACTTTATTTACAAGCAATATTCATATTTTGTAAACAGGCGAAAACTTTTTTTCCCATTCATTCACTTCAGAGAAAAAAACTACACTGCCTATCGATTCGGCGCAGAACTCTTTTCTCCAAACACCTCTCTTGAAGAAAATCCGTCAAGAGAAAGGGCTTCCCGCTTCTCATTCAGCAGACACTTTCCTTCTCAGCCCCCTTATCGCCCATCACGATGCAGCTGCTAATAGTGTAGTTCAAATTCCATCTGAGATTGTTTCGACCTGTAAGGGTCGAACAGACAATCGTTAAATTCATGAGGTCTCATTATCCATTACGCTGGTTATCTGCTATCAGATTTGAGTGGCAGGTTGTTCTCATTAGTACAAAACACTAATTGCATGTAACATAAATATCCGCGATATTACTTATCTACTGTCAGATTTCAGTGATGGGTTCTATTTGTACTTGTTAAAAAACCTTCATTCCTCTCTCCTGGGAAAGAAATGCTACATCTCTATCCCATGGGAAAAATGTTACAATACGGAAGTTGCGTTTTTTACAATAGTTGCATGTTTGATTTTTGCCTTAAACAAAAATATTATTCTGTCACATCAGCCTTCTTACACTTACTTCTGCTGTTTCGTATCGTCTAGAATCGTGCCGATAAAGTTTTACTGACTGCAATGTGTGGACACTATTCGACTTATAAAGCGTGAACAAATCGTGGGCAAAGAAAAGTATGGTAACTCAGAGTGGAATGAAACGAGATTGACCACAGCATGACTAGAATTCCAGCTGCTGCAAGTGTTGACAAGTGGCTCTCAAATAATTCAACTCATTTCATGTTATCAAAACATAGTGAATCCATGAAACATAAAAAATCTCGTCAGCTAGCTAAAACAAGAACTATTAGAATAGTAAAAAAATCGGATAATATTTTTGTAATTGGAATACTTCATTCTTTTATCTATGCCTGGAATTTTCTAATATTGATATATTATTTTGGGTATTGTATGTGATAACGTTTCTTGTAGAATTGGGAATACTTCATTCTTCATTTACGACTACATTTATCTTACTTTTGTATATTCTTTTTGAGTTTGTTGAACAATTTATTCTTCATGAAGTTCTTGATCAATTCATGTGGCTATTGAATTTGGCCCTTCTTGTAGTATTCAATCAGTTGCTTCCTATATCTCGTGCATTATTAAACATTGGCATATTCCTGAGTTTATTCATCCGTTCTCGAATGTTCACACATGATATGTTGAAATTTGCCGAGCAGATTTCAGTTATTCAATGTTGTATTAAATAGTCCTCGACAGTTTAAAATGGTGTTTCATGTGTTTATATTAAATAGTCATTCCACGGCATAAAATATTGCTTCATAGGATTAAACAAGTAACATAAAAATAAAAAAAATTTTAAGTCAATTCCTACTTTTTTTTCACTGTATTGCGGAAACTCCTTTATAAATAATGTTCATTCATTTTTTAAAGTTTATCTGGCGCCATCTATTGGTAGATATATGCAACTTACATCTAAAAAAAAAAAAAACTAAAATTAATGAATAAATTTGATTCATGAATTAATATTTGAAAAAACTGCATTCACATCCGGCGTCATCCACTACAAGTTTCAAAAAAATACATTTGAACTGGAGTGGATGAATCAAAAGTGTTTCATGAACGATTGAAAATTTGAACAAGATATATATAGGAGAGTGTGAGCTAATAGAAGGAATTGAATAAATGTTTATTTATTTCAACGACAAAATTTTCCGACCTGCCATTTAACCACAAACGAGGGAAACTGACCTCCGCCGGAAATGTCGAACCTTTTCCCCATCTTCAATTCCAAGTTGTTTAATGTGAATCAAGCTGAGTGTGTGGGCGGTTTCGTTTTGTCAATTTCACGATAATGCACAACGCTCGGAATTAAAGCGCGCGCAATTGAATAACGCATGGCCGCAGGCGGTTCATCCCACAAACACCACGCGCTGATTTAATTTTATTGGAGTGAACAAAGCTCGGCTTTTCTACTCTGGGCGATTAAAGTCAATTCGGATGTTAGAAAATGACACGATCATCTTGGTTCAGATAATAGACACAAGCCCCTCTTGCAGCGCAAGATCCATTTTCATGTAACAAATAAAATAAATAAAATTAGAAGCTTGTCCACCGAAATGTTACTGCAGAAAAAAAAACTGCAACAAAAACATTCAGGAAACAGCATGCGATATTTATTTCATTTATTTTGATCTTCTTTTTTCAATTCCTACTATTAGTTCCCACTCTGGGCCTGAATGGCCGAGTGGCTAGCGCTCTGGCGCTCGGTACCACAGGTTTCGGGTTCCAGTCCCGGCGGTTCTCAGGATATTTGTAGTGGTTCGGAATCCACTCTAAACCGTAGACCCCGGTCTCATAGGATCATAGAGCATTGTTACTCCGCGTCCGTGGCTTATCGTCAAGTTACACGCGCCAATGCAAAGTAAGTAACATCGGTGCAACGCTTGCCTTAATGTATCCAAGACAGCTCTCTACGTGTTTGCCAGCTGCATTAGAAGAAGAAAAAGTTCACACTCTCCTATATATATCTCTCGTTCAAATTTTCAATCGTTCATAAAATAGTTTTTATTTCTCCATTCGAGTTCAAATGCATTTGTTGAACTTGTAGTGGATGACACTGGATGTGAATACAGTTTTTCAAATATTATTCAGTAATTAAATTTAATTAATTAATTTTTTAAATTTCAACTTTATTCGTAAAGTACATTTCTGCAATACAGTGGGGAAATAAGTAGGAATTGATTTTAAATTTTTTTTATATTACTTGTTTACTATGATGCCGCATTAAATCGTCAAGGACCTGATGGTCAAGTATTTAACGCTCAGGCGCTCAGTACCACAAGTTTCGGGTTCGAGTACCGGCGGTGCCATGGATGTTTTGTAGCGGTTCGGAATTCGGATTTTTAAGCCGAAAATGAAACCCATATCGTTCCACAACCACCATGTTTAGCACCGTGCCACTTCTGGCTATTCTCTAAACCCAAAAGACCACTCCGGGGACATCGTTTTGAGTTGACTGAAGCGATTCAACGAATCACCGCGGGGGTAGATTTATTTCATCACCTTAAAGGAGGGGAATACTTTTAAGGCGATGAAATAAATTCAGAAAGAATTAAAAAAAATAATAATTGGCCTTAGTTCTTGGGCACAGTAGTAAATGAAAGCAGGAATGATCTTTAATTTCACATATATTCTATATTAATAGTTCCAAAAATACAACTAAACTATCAAAATCAGTTTTTGTTCAATTGCAAAAACATATCCAGGTTTTCTCGGTAATATCAAACAAAATTATTTTCTATATGGTAAAAATAATAAACCGTTCCGTAATCTAGAGGTTTTAATTATGAAAAGCAAACGCGCACCCATACAAATCTGTAATTATTTTAATAAGCAAGAAATTAAAAATTGGTTTCCTGTTTCACTCATCTATCATAAAGTAAAGCATTGTTTCCTATCCTGAAATAATAAGCGACATTATTCAGCAGAAGTACAAACAGAGCTATTGCGTCATTGGATACAACATTTGCATTACCCTACAAATAGGCCGCATATAAACGAGGTATAAAAGTATGTCAGCACATGCTTACTCAAAATAACATTCATGCCGGTATCTTTTAGAATATCGGATTTATTGACTTTGAATTTTGTGGAATTTTGCTTATTTCCCACGCACAATACGTTATTGAAATAGTATTTTTTTTTTTTTTTCAAAAAATAAAAATGTATTATGTTCAAAGCTTTTCACAAATAAATATCGCAAAAAAAAAGTAGCATTTTTAAATATCCTATGGGGAAAAATCAAGTAGAAATTAGAAAAATTAAAACATTTATAAAAAGTATATTACTAATTCTACAATAAATTATGTTTCGACTTTAAAGTATTACTGTAAGTAAAAGTAAGACCAATTTTCAATTTAAATTTCCCGGGCATATGGTATTTCAATTGTATGGTATTTTCCAGGCATATTGTTTAAGCGGTTTTTTTGAACAAGATATATATATATATATATCTATATATATAATATATATATAGGGAGAGTGTGAGCTAATAGTAGGAATTGAAAAAAAGCAAATTGTCCATTGCAGGTTTCTGTAAAAGCTGTTTCACTGCTTCAACCTAAACGTAGCAGGAAAAAAAACGAAAACATTCTTGTTTGTTGAATACAACGAATCTGCGTAGGATATTTAAAGAAGTGTATAAAAAAAAAAATGTACAATCAAATATTCTAGATAATAAAAGTGACCAAGTCGTTTATAATTTGAAGCAAAAGACATGGTAGCGTTACAATTTAATTTAAAAAACTTATTTTTTTATTATTTTTTTATTTTATAGCTTCATCATTTTTTTTTGGAGACGCCAAAGACCTTTAACATGGACAACATCCTGTTCACACATCATAATAAATAATTAATGAAGAAAAACTCGTTTTAAAGAGTATTTTAATGTAATGATCGCAAACAAAAAGTCGATGAATTCTAAAAATATGAAATCAAAAAGTTTCTTCAAATATATTCATGGGTATAAATTTTGCAATTCTTACAACTTAAAATTGCCGCTCATCTCTAAAATGATGCGTCTGGAATTTAAATTATTCGTCTTTATTCATAAAAAAAAAATATATGGAAAATAGTTTTATATTAAAAAGAAAGTGGTCTTTTTACGTCTCGTAGACATAAATTAATCATCATAATTAATAATAAATCAATAATAATTACATCATACATCTCTGTAAGAGTAAATAGCATAGATTAAAAATGAGTAATTATTACACAATTAAATAATAAACAATAAATGCTGCAATTTTAATGAACAAGAAAAATAAACATGTATGATATAATAATGATTTTCTGAATAGGATGCCAAATCATTATCTATTTATGGATTAATTCATTATGATTTATGTATTATACAATTACGTAATTATTGAAAGTAATCTTACAAGATGACCTTGTACAGCTAAGCTGCTATAAACAAAAGCCCCATTAAACTCAGCGTCTTTAAATTACGTAGAAGAAATTGAATGAGGTCTTTAATAACTATCAATTAATATGTATTCACGATTCAAAAAGTAAGCAATAGTTAAATTTAAAAGCATTTTATTTCATTACTTTTAAAAAAATATTTTATTCCATAAGCTAATTGTAAAGTTATCAAAAAAATGACATACCTTCCAACTTTAAATACATAAATTCTTTGGTGTTTTTTTTTTTTTTTTTTTTAATTTTATTTGTATAATTGTTACACTTGTGTTGATTTTCATTCAGAAATGCAGAACCAAAAGATACGCAGTTCATAATTCACTGTACTAAATGCCGACTAGTTTATGTCCCAAATAATAGCTTAACCCAGAATATAACGATTAGTTTTGAATGCCGAAACTATTAAAACGAAATTATTGTCCGTGAAAAGATATTTTTGCTTAACCACTGAAAAGAAAATGCGATTTAAAAATGACTATAAACACAGAAGAAACAAAATGTTTAGAGGAGATGGTGAAAAAAAAAAAATCGCGATTTACCCCCATCAGCACAACCTCCCTTCCCCCGAGTTGGCAGAAAAACACGCCCGATGTAAGAAAACGTTCCACCAAAACAAACTACTTCAAAATGCGGCTCGCGTATTCATTTCTTTCAAACTCTAAATAAAGAAAAAAAAAGCCACAAATGCTCGCTCCTTAAGTGTACGAACGAGTCAATAAAACGAGCAAACACTCCGTCCACTCAGAGAGTCATTAGAATCGCAGCTTGACTTCTTTTCGGAGAGTGTTTTGCGAGTTAATAACGCTTACGAGAGCGCAGAAGCCAATCAGCGTCTTTAATAGACCTTTTCTCGCCTCGAGTATGTTTTCGCAGCCTTGGGAAGTGGCGGCTTTTTTCTCAATCAGACCTCTTTCGGATACACGGATGCCAATGTTTAATATTTTGCCGCTTATTGCATTACACTTCCAAGAGAGCTTCACACCCCCTGTTGTTGGGAACTGCATACCTTTCTGAATTTCTTCATAAAGTGCTGCAGTTAAACTGCCACGCTATGCGACAATCCATATTTCAGCAGAGCTTTGCATCAGTGCTAAATGTTCTACAAGCATTTATATAAATTGAATCTAATTCCGAGTACGCGATATCAGCTATACATACATCGTTTTGAAACAGGCAGTAGACTGAAAATGACCGCCAGTCAAGACCGTCTGCCTACAGGTAGATTCCAAAACAGGGAGATGTTTTTCTTCTTATGGGGGTAGGGTTGTCAGTCCTATACCCAATGCTCTGTTGTCATATTATTCTGTTGTCATATTAGACTGTTTATAGTGGATTCAGAACCACTACAAACATCCATGGCACCCAAGAGACTCGACCCGAAACCTGTGGTACGAGCGCCAGAGCGCTAACCACTCGGCCATCAGGCCCCAATAAGCTAATTGTAAAGTAAGAAAAAATGGCATATCTGCTCACTTTAAATACAAAAAAAAATAATAATAAACATGAATTATTTTAATTTTATTTGTATAATTGTTACACTCAAGTTGCACAACAGATAATTAAGGATATTTTAGGAGCTATTCAGAAATGTAGAACCAAAGATATGCCATCAATACGCAGTGCATTACATGGCAACTCGTTTGGTCCAAAATAATCACCTTAACCCAGAATATAACGATTAGTTTTTGAATGCCGAAACTATTAAAACAAAATTATTTTCAGTGGAAAGATATTTTTAAATCGCTTTTTTTTTTTTTTTTTTTTTTTTTTTTTTTTTTAACAGTGTTAAGCAAAAATAACCATTAACTATATCTTGTAACACAGAAGAAACAAACAAAATGTTTACAGGAGAAGCAAAAAAAAAAAAAAAAAAAAAATAATAATCGTTCCTTCTCGTCATAACGAATTACCCACCACCACAACCTCTCTTTCCCCCGAGTTGGCAGAGAAAACACGCCCGAAAACAAACTACTTCAAAATGCGGCTTCATTTCTTTCAAACTCTGAATTAAAAAAAAAAAAAAAAGGTAACGTCTAATGATGATGGGAGAGAGGAAAATGCGCGCGCGTTAAGTGCACGAGCGACTCAGTAAAACGAGCAAACACTCCGTCCACTCCAGAGAGGCATTCGATTCGCAGCTTGACTTCTTTTCGGAGAGTGTTTTCAGGGGTTAATAACGCGTACGAGAGCACTGAAGCCAATCAGCCTCTTTAATAGACCTTTTCTCCCATCGAGTATGTTTTTCGTAGCCTTGGGAAATGGCCGATTTTTTTCTCAACCAAGCCACTTTTGCATTATACACGGATGCCGAAGCTTAATATTTTGCCACTAATACTTTCGAGTACTACTACACTACATCACATCACATCACATCAAATCACAGTGACTAGAGCTCAGCTGCCCTTTTACAGCTAGGGTTTGGTTTGGTTTGTCGCTCTACGGCCATCTTGTCCACACGGGGGCTAAACAGACTGGGACCTATAGCTTAAAGTGGATTCCGAAGCCCTACAAACCTCCATGGCACCGAATAGGATTCGAACCTAAAAACCTAAAAACCCAAACTAAAGCCTGAGCCATCCAGCCATCAGGCCCCCTAACAGCTTGGGATAATGTGGATGAGAAGTCTGATTGGACTCTATGACGCTCTACGGTCATAGGAGACAGGGACCTACGGCAAAAAGTGGATTCAGAACCACTATGAACATCCATGGCCCCGTCGGGACTCGACCCGAAACCTGTGGTACCGAGTGCCAGAGCGCTAACCACTCGGCCATCAGGCCACAATAAGCTAATTTGTAATGTTATAAAAAAATGATATATCTGCTCACTTTAAATACATAAACTAATTGATGTCGACTCATATTGTATAACAGATAATTAAGGATATTTTAAGATCCATTCAGAAATGTATGCCATCGGTACGCAGTGTATTGCATGCCGACTGGTTTTGCCGAATATAATTGCCTCACCCAGAATATAACGATTAGTTCCGAATGCCGAAACTATTTAAACAAAATTCTTTTTCGTGGAAAGATATTTTTGCTTAAACACTGTTTAAAAAAACAAACAAAATATTTAGAGGAGAGTAAAAAAAAAAAAAAAAATCTCGTCATAGCGAATCACCCACCACCACAACCTCCCCCTCCCCCTTAAGTTGGCAGAGAAAACACGCCCGATTCAATGTAAGAAAACGTTCTTCCAAAAACAAACTACTTCAAAATGCAGACCGGGGCTTCATTTCTTTCAAACTCTGAATAAAAAAAAAAAAGTAACGTCTAATGATGATGGGAAAGAGAAAGAGAGGAAAATGAGCGAGCGTTAAGTGTACGAACGAGTCAATAAAACGAGCAAACACTCCGTCCACTCCAGAGAGTCATTAGAATCGCAGCTTGACTTCTTCCCGGAGAGTGTTTTGCGGGTTAATAACGCGTACGAGAGCGCGGAAGCCAATCAGCGTCTTTAATAGACCTTTTCTCGCCTCGAGTATGTTTTCGTAGCCTTGGCGATTTTTTCTCAACCAGACCTCTTTTTGGATTATACACGGATGCCGACGCTTAATATTTTGGCACTTCTTCTTACATTGCTTCCAAGGGAGCTTCACACGCCCCCCTTCCCCGGTGATGGGAAATACGCACCTTTATGAATTTCTTCATAAAGTGCTGCAGTTGAAGTTGAACTGCCACGCTGTGCGACACTACAGATTATAGTAAAGGTAAATGTTCCACAAACATTTATGCAAATTGTATCGACTTTCGATACTATTACTATACCACATTACTGTGCCTAGAGCTGAATTGCCCCTTTTACAGTTTGGGAAGGATGTGGGTGAGGAGAAGTCTGATTGGGCTCTGTGGCCCTCTACGGTCGTACGAGACCGGGACCTACTGTTTAAAGTGGATTCCGAACCCCTACAAACATCCATGCGCTTTCTCATTATCAGTTCAACATTCTGCGCTTACTCAGAGAAAAGGGTGGATGGCAGTTGACTTTACAATCGGAAAGACTACAGGAGGTTGCGTCACGTCTGGAGGAAAGATATGGCATTTCAGAAAGGAAGATTATCAATGGAATCGCATGTGTGGCACCAATGGCACATTCAACGATGGCCATGTGTCACAAGAGAAACAAGATTCTTGAATCATAAATAGGATTTTTCTGCTAGATACCAGCGGACTCCAGTTTACTTTCGTGAACCATATTGTTTGCAAACGTCGCGCAGCTTCCAGATGAAAAGGAAACTCGTATGTATGACATCCAAACGGAATTCATGCAGAATGTTCAACGACTGTTGATGGTATGAAATCTATTGCTTCCATGAAAGTAAGGCTTAATTTCCCAAATTCTACTCATTAAATCTTTCAACAACAAAATAGCTCACTGTAAAAGTTTCGTATTCAGCTACGGGGTGGAAATCAACTATAAGCACGTTCTTAGGAATGTACTGCTATATAATACTTCTCTTTATTATTTCCGATTGATAACTGACTGTATGTATAAGAAAAAAAAAAACATTAGCTTATTTTTCTATATGTATTATATGTTTCTGATTTTATTTTAAGATATCAGTATGACACTACACGCTGAAAATATAATTACTTTTATGTTATGATTTTAAAAAAAAAAAAAGCTAAATTTTATTGCGAGTAAATAAAAATGGACACAAGATCGATGGACAAAAGATCGAATGGATGAAACAAAAGATTCAACTTAATTATTATTTATTTTTTTTTTTTTTTTCAAAAAGTGGATATTTAAGACTTAACTAACTCTCCAGTCACAGCTGATGAACTACTTTTTTTTACAGTGGTCCACAATTTCGAGAATTTTCTTCCTCCCAACCACGTGGCAAACTAATAGCTGTCTCATGTCTTCAAAATGTAGGACTTGGTAAAAAGAAAAAAAAAAACAGCCAACGTTGCAAATATTTCGCCACGCTTATGGCCAATTAGGCTTTTTTTGAAAAACGTTTGTTTATAAAGCCCACGTCTGGCATATTTTTACAGAATAAATACATTTAACATAGCAAAACCCATCAACTTAACAGTTTAAACAACAAATTGCAAAAAAAAATTAAAAATTAAAATTAAAATGCTGAAATCTGCTCGGCAAATTTCAACTTATCATGTGTGAACACTCAAGAACGGACGAATAAAAACTCAGGAATATGCCAATGTATAAACATGCACGAGATATAGGAAGCTATTGATTGGAATACTACAAGAATGGCCAAATTCAAATAGCCACAGGAATATAGCAATGTTGAATAGATCAAGAACTTCAGGATGAATGAATTCTTCGAGAATATACAA
Organism: Caerostris extrusa; assembly: GCA_021605095.1. Classification (NCBI taxonomy): domain Eukaryota; kingdom Metazoa; phylum Arthropoda; class Arachnida; order Araneae; family Araneidae; genus Caerostris; species Caerostris extrusa. Next base: position 95,298 of record BPLR01013586.1, read on the forward strand.
AAGAAAATACAAAAGTCAGATAAATGTCGTCGTAGGTGAAAAATGAAATATTCCCAATTCTACAAGAAAAGTTATCACATTCAATAGCCAAGAGAATATATCAAAGTTTGAATATTCTATGAATAAATGAAGAATGAAGTATTTCAAATACAATAAAATAACACTATACAGCTCCATAAGAACGGGAAAATGACAAAAAGTGATATTAATAAGTGAAAAGTGATAAACTTCAAGAAGATGGAATAGATGAACGCACTATAATAGCCATAGTAAATGCAAATGTTTAAAATCCCAACGCAAAACATGAAAAATGATTCAAAACCATACTACAAAACACACTTGAAGCAAAAGCCAAATTCTCCAGAAAATTCCTGAAGACTGACGTTATTCTAAAAATTAATTTAAAATTAATTTTTATTAATTAAATTTAATTACTGAATCAATATTTGAAAAAACTGTTTTAACATCCAGTTTCATCTACTGCAAGTTTAAAATGAAAAATGTATTTCAACTCGAGTGGATGAGTAAAAAAAGTATTCTATTAACGATTGAAAATGTGAACAAGATATATGTAGGGAGAGTGTGATCTAATAGAAGAAATTGAAAAAAAAAACGCCTCAGTTGCAAATATTTCGCCACGCTTGTCGCCAATTAGGCTTAATTTTGATAAAAATTTAAAGCCCACATCTTGCATATTTTTACAGAATAAATGCATTTAACTCAGAAAAATCAATCAACTTAACAATTCAAACAACAAATTGCAAAAAGTTATAAATAAAAAAAACAACATTTTTGTAATTATAAATGAAACACCAGGCCAAGCCAAGTGTCTAGCGCTGTTCCAAGTGTCTAGCCATCTAGCCAAGTGTCTAGCGCTGTGGTGCTCGGTACCACAGGTTTGGGGTTCGAGTCAAGGCGGTCCCCAATTAAAATTCATTTATGCTCCCCTCAAGTTTAAACAAATCAAAATTACCGTCCCAGAATAGAGGCCGCTGGAATTTGGCTTCAAAAATTCTTTTCACCAAAGTGCGCCAAGAAAATGGTTGCGATTGTAAGAGAAGTGAATTCCAAACGGTGCAAGAAATACTGTTACCATGGGTGTTTGTAGTGGTTCGGAATCCACTTTAAACAGTAGGTTCCAGTTTAGTATGATGGTAGAGCGTTAAGGGGGTGTAATGTTACTCCGCGTCCGTAGCTCATCTGCAAGCTGCAAGCACCTCCTGGGCAGTGCTAGTAACGTCGGTGCAGAGTTTGCCTTAAGGGATTCAAGACAATTGTTTAAGTGTTTGCCAGCTGCATTAGAACAAAAAAAATAAATAAAACATCAAACAAATGTTGTTGTTGTTTTTCCCCCAGTTCAAAAGGAAAGAATTCACCTTAAAGTAGCAAATCAAAAAGAACATGGATAATGGACTTAAAATCCGCTGCAAACTCCACACGGGAAAATCGTTAGAAGATTCATTGCATGCAAAATATAAATGAGAAGATGTGTGTGGGGAGGGGAGGGAGGGAGGCTGTTTCAGAATCGTAAAAAGAGAAGAAAACCGATTCGGTAGCGATGGTCGTGACGTCCGTGGCCCTGTTTGGCCAAGAGACCACGCGGCGTGCCTCCCGGCTTTCGGAACAGAAGCAGAAGGAATCTTAAATATTCGATGAAGGCGGCGGATGCGTGAGTCGCTGGGCCCTTGTTGAATAAAACAGCAGCTGGGCCCTTCTGTTGGGCCCATTCGGAAAAAACAAACGAACACAATGGGCAGGTGTTTTAACTGCTCCTGAATAATTGAAACACAATAATAAATGTTGATTTAAGAAACGAAGTCGTTGCGGGATTTGAGCGAAAATAAAAAGCGAATGGTTGCTAAGGCACGATTTAATATAGGCACTATGATGAATGCAAAAAGTATTTTCCCGGTGGAGATGTTATTCGTCCTATAAAACTTTTATTTAAAAACAAGTCATAAATATCTATTTTTAAACAATATGTTACCTTACCTTACCAACGTAATCGTTACTGAATAGAGGAATAATTATCAAAAACAAGTAATATAAATAAAAAAAAATTTAAGTCAATTCCTATTTTTTTTTCACTCTATTGCAGAAAAACCCTTTACAAATAAAGTTGAAATTTTCCTCTTATATCTAGCGCCATCTATTATTAGATACATCTAACTTAAATGGTTTTTTTCCTAATGCAGCTGGCAAACACTTAGACATGGACGTCTTGGATGCCTTAAGGCAAGCGCTGCACAGACGTACTCACTTTGCATTACCCAGGCGGCGCGTGTAACTTGAAGATAAGCCACGGACGGGGAGTAACAATGCCTCCGCAACGCTCTACGATCCTATTGAGACCGGGCCTTACGGTTTAAAGTGGATTCCGAACCACTACAAACATCCATGGCACCACCGGGACTCGAACCCGAAACCTGTGGTACCGAGCGCCAGAGCGCTAGCCACTCGGCCATTCAGGCCCCATATTAAAAAAACTAAACTGAATTAATTAAATTTAATTACTGAATTAATATTTGAAAAAAAACTGTATTCACATCCAGTGTCATCCACTATAAGTTCAAAAAATATATTTTTGAACTCGAGTGGAGGAATAAAATGTGTTTTATGAACGATTGAAAATTTGAACAAGATATAGATAGGGAGAGTGTGAACTAATAGAAGGAATTGAAAAAGAAACTATCCATTGAAAGATAACAAAAAAAAATTAATTTAAAAATAGCAAATTCGTAGTGAAGACACGTTTCTATATAAAATACGCTTCTATTTTTATATCGACATGGCGTTTTTTAGTAATACTGATACAAAAAATAGAATAAAATACTATTCGAGTTACAGGAATCGTAAATATTATATTAATAAAATAGTTTTAACTGTAGGCGAAAGAAATGGCTGAATAATAGAAAATCCTATATTATCTATGTTATTTTGACTGCGATTATGTTAACTACTTAATAATAATATTTTTATTTCTTTTTACGATACGATTCCAACAAAGAAGTTTCCAACATCTGCACGGAAGACAAAAAATTAATATATATCGCAATCATTATGTTCATCAATATAAATAATTAAATCAACTTTACGCATACTATAAAAAACAGTAGAACCAAAATTGAAATTCCCCTATAGCAGGGGTCGTAACCCTTTTGAGTCGGAAGAGCCAAAAACGGCAATTTACAAAATTTCACAGTTTTTAAAGAGCCACAAAATTTTTCTTGCCAACAATAAATAACAGGTGGGCTGAAAAGTGCATAGGCTGGCACATAGATGGCTCTACTAGTATTAAATCCATATGATTTTAAGTTAGCCCTAAGCTTCAAAAGACACGTGTATAAATGTGATAGTTGTTGCGCTATTAGTATGTGAGTTATAGCATTTTTAATGAAGTTATAGCATTTTTAGTGTTCATCACGTGCAATCTACTCGGCTGACTGTCGATTGGACTCCGGTGTGAAATGATGGAGCCATGTTTCATCCATTGTCACATATCGACGTAAAAATTCGGGTTTATTACGATTGAATAGCTCCAAACACTGCTTAGAATCATCAATTGGTTGTTGTTTTTGGTCGATTGTGAGCTCGCGCGGCACCCACTTTGAACAGAGCTTTTGCATATCCAAATATTCATTCACGATATGTCCAACACGTTCCTTTGATATCTTTAGGGTCTCAGCTATCTCAATCAACTTCACTTTACGGTTATCAGAAATTGTTTTGTGGACTTTTTGATGTTTTCGTCGGTAACAGCCTCTTTGGGGCGTCCACTGCGTGCATCGTCCTCGGGGCTCATTTCGCCTCGTTTAAATTTAGCAAACCACTTCTCTACGGTTGATTTTTCTGGTGCAAAGTCCCGAATAATGTTTATCAAGCCAAGCCTTGGCTTTAATAGTATTTTTTTTTTTTTTTTTTTTTTTTTTGCCAAAAAGCAATGCTTTATTAACACACGAAATTCCTTTTTTATCCATTTTTTCAAACCAACTACAGTTGTTTCACTAAAAATGCTATACCTCACTTACTAATAGTGCAACAGCTGTCAAATTTATATACGTGTCTTTTTGACAGTTAGGGCTAACTAAAAATCATATGGATTTAATACTAGTAGCGCCGATTTAATAATACTAGCCCACCTGTTAGTACTCGCATAAATAAAGTTTTTTGATAAAAAAAACTAATCTATTTATTCATAAGAAAACATATCTATTTATTCATTATATCATTCTATTTATTCATTATTAGATAATTACTTATTATTTAAGTAAAAAAATTTAACTAATTAAACATTTACTTACAACACTAACTTGTACTTCAATAACAAACAATTGAGCAAACAAATTCAATGGGAGCGATGGCTTTGCATGGTTATTCAAGTAGAAAATTTAAACTTTACTAGACAATGTAATTTGTACTTAAAATTTAAAAAAAAACAATAACTTACATTTGAGCAAACAAATGCAATGGGAGCATTCGCTTTGCATGGTTTTAGAAAGTTTGGATAAAGTTGGCCCATAATTTGTTGTTTCAAATACGAGTCTAAATTTTCATTTGTTAGTTGGCTTCTTACTTTACTTTAATTATATTCATGCAAGGGAACGCTTGCTCGCACGAATATTTTGATCCGAAGATAGTCAGCACTCCAAATGCCAACTTCTTCACCTCACTGTAGCAATCTGGAAGACTATTCCATGCGTCGAATATAAGAGCCTCAACTCGCGGCATTTCTTTTAAAGTTGTCCATTTTTGTTGCGTTACGTACATATATTTCTGGACCTCCAACTCTTCCAACATACATTTACATACATTTCTGGACCTCCAACTCTGTAAATTTTCCACTCCACATATCTTTACTTTTTAAATCGATCAATTGCATTTCTAGAGATCCAGTATCAATTCCAAATGGCTCAATGTGGATTTCGTTACTATTTGTGTTGAGAGGATTTACTATGAATGCTAGAGTGGTTTTGTTGGTTTTGAATTGCTCAAATCTATCAGCAAATTCATCTTTAATTTTTTTTTTTTTTTTTTATAACTGTGCTGAAGTACCTCGTGTCAACAGTTGCTCTAGTTTTATCACGATATTCCTTTAGAAATTGAAAATTGCGTGGAAATTGAAAATGAAGTAATATACCGCTTTGAATATCTTCTGCAAAAAGAATTAATTTTTCTTCAAAACAAACCAATTCTTCTACCAAAACATAGTCTGGGTTTCTCTTTCCTTGCAGTTTTAGATTCAGCTCATTTAATTTCGCTGTGATATCTACCATAAAGTAAAATTTTTGCAACCATTTGCCGTTCTCTAACTTGGGGTGATTAATGCCTTTTATTTAGGAATGTATTTATTTCATTCAAGCACAAAGCAAAACGTTTCAACACCTTACCTTTGGAAAGCCATCGTTCTTTATTGTCAAGGATATCGGAATACTGAGTCTCCATTTCGTTTAAGAATTCTTTAAACTGACGATGGTAGAGTGCTTTTGACAAGATGCTGTTAACAATCTTCACCTCAACTATTTCGGCCGGAAATGTTTGGGCACAAACCGTTTCTTGGTGTGTTATGCAGTGAAACGTAAGAATTTCGTGGTTTATTTTGCTCTGAAGAATCGTTGTTACCCTTTATTTTTCATGTCATACTTCTGGCTCCATCAGTTGCTATTGAAACGATTTTATTTAAATCGATCTTATTGTCTTCAAGGCATTTTTGCACGGCATTCGTTATATCTTCCCCTCTAGTTTGTCCCGAGAGCGGTAGCAATCCTAGAAGTTCTTCTTTTGGATCTTGGGAAGACGTATACCTGGCAAAAAAGGGTAATTTGTTCCGTGTCTTTTATGTCGCAAGACTCATCTATAGCCAGTGATAAGGCAGAAGAAAGTTGAATATCTTCCACCTGCAAATATGTTACATTTGAAGATATTTTAGCTATTCTATCTTGTACTGTTTTAGCGGATAGTGGCAACTCTTCAAACGAAACCCAAACGATTTTTTGTCAAGATTTCTGGTTTGTTTTTGAAATCACGAAACATTTCTTCAGATTCCTCGTTAATCGATTCAGAACGATTTTAAAATTTTTTTTTTTTTTTTTTTTTTTGATAAAATAAATAATATTTGCGTATGGAACTAAAGAGCCGCAGTTTCACATCCAAAGAGCCGCATGCGGCTCGCGAACCGCAGGTTGCCGACCCCTGCCCTATAGGGATAAAAAAAAAAATCCTTCGTTTAACACAATTAAATGAAAACTATTCATCTTACAACTGAGGCCATTTGCTATATTAGTAGTATTCAAGCATGTGTTTATGCTATGTTTAAAAAAAAACAAAAAAAGCTACAGTTTTATTTCCGTACATAAACAAAGATCGCGTTTCGGCAAAATCCCAGAATAGAGGCCGTTGAGTTTTGGCTTCAAGAATTCTTTTCGCCACAGTGCGCCAAGAAAAGTGATGCAATTGTAAGAGAAGTGAATTGCAAAGGTACAAGAAATCTGGGTTACCACATTTGGTGATTTAGCGCTCAATTTTCTCCACAATGAATAATTTTTATCATCATTATCAAGAGTTGTGACATTTCATTCCCAGGAGAGAGGAATGCATATTTTTTAACAAGTGCATAACAACCTATCACTCAAAATTTGACAGCAGATAAGTAGTGTTGTGGAGAGTTATATTACCATAAACACTAATTGCAAAACGCAATTAGTGTTTTGTACCAATGAGAACAACCTGTCACTGAAATCCGATAGTAGATATTCAGCGTCATGGATAATGAGACCTCATGAAATGAGCGACTTTCACAGGTCGAAACCATTACAGATGGAATATAGATTACGCTATGTGATGTTGCATCTGATAAGTGATAGACCATGGGCTGAGAAAGTGTCTACTCAAAGAGAAATGAGGGAAGCTGGCTTCCCCCCCCCTCTTGACGGATTTTCTTGGAGGGAAATCTTTGGAGAAGAGAGTCCTGCGTTGATAAGACGTGTTGTCTTTTTCTCTAAAATGATTGAACAGGCCGGAGTTTCCGCCTGTTTACAAACTCAGCCCCTTGTGGTTTCGTGTATCAGGCCGTGTGATAATTAATGTCTTCCGCAGACCACGTTGAGATTCGTCGTAAACTTGAGAACACTGAAAATCTGCGTTCTTGGAGTACACTTGTAAATCAATTTTTTTTTTTTTTTTTTTTTTTTTTTTGTAGAGTCCTGTATATTATACATATATTTATAAATAAAACTTAAAGGGTCCACTACAAACATGGCACCGCAGGGACTCGAACGCCAGAGCGCCGAACTACCGAGTGCCAGAGGTCTAGCCACGCGGTCATTCAGGCCTTCTTAATCTTAAATTAAAAAATTTAACTAAAATACGAAATTAATGTAACTGTACATTTATTTTGATAGCATACATTTATATATTAATAACAAATGTAAGGCAGAAATTTCAAATATTTGTTAATGGATGAATGTCAACAAACATGCAAAGGTACTAAATCCGAACAACTGAAATTTATTCATTAAATAAAATACCTATTATAGAAAAAAAAATCTTTTTAATTGTAATTGCGCTCAAGTCATATAAAAAACAAAACTCCTGTAATGGAAAAATGTCACGGAATAAAAGCATATTTTTATATTTTGATATACTATTGTGTGTCCAAAAAGTACGACCCATTTTCAATTTAAAATTCCGGGGCTTATGGAATTTCAATTTTTCTTTCTTTTTAGGTTGCTGATATTGTCTTTGACATCTGTGTGAAATTTGACGTCAAAATATGCATTAGTGTTTGAGTAACGCTTGGCTATGTGAGACGCTAAAACTGATTCCGGCGATTTTTGAAATGTTTGAATTCATTGAGCAAGCAACTTGCATTCAATCTTGTTTGCGGAAACGTATAGAATGTTGCAGAAGGCATGAACATTCCTATATCGGAAAGAAATGTTTACAAGTGGTATAAACAGTTCTAAGAAGGCAGACAACGCGTTGAAGACGAAGAGCGCTCTGGTCGACCATCCGCCTCAACCGACAAAGCTTACGTCCAAAAATTATACAATTAGAGACCTTGCTGATGATGTTGGAATTTCAAAAGGATCTGTGAATTCAAACGCGTCCAATCTCGATTGGTACCGAAAACACTGAATGCGCCAGCTCACACTGCAGTCGATTAAAGAGATTCAACATGAATCGGCGCGCTCTTTAAAGGTCATCCCTGCCGATGACTGTTTAGCATGCATTGAGGATTGGAAGGCATAAGTACATTGTGTCCAGAGGGGATTACTTTGAAGGCGATGAAATAAATTTGGAAGAATAAATAAAGAGTTTTTGAAAAAAATAATCGATCTTACTTTTGGGGCACTGTAGTACAGTACAGTACAGTACAGTAGAGTACAGTACAGTCTTCAATTGCGAGAGTAAGAAAGTAGAGTCTTTCTTGCACCTAAAAATCATCAGATTGTGGAGTGCAAGATAGATGGATATTCAGGTGTTTAACAGAACAATATTTAAGATCAGAGATCGTTTAAAGATCAGCTGTTTAACAATCAATAAAAAACCCGAAAGATAACCTGTCCAGCATCATTTGTTGTTTCAAATATAACAAGATCAATTTAGAGATAATTTTTCGGACGAGGACTATTTTTCACGACATCTTTTTTAACACCATTACCCATTTAGATGGCCATGAGGAACTCCTTCGGAAACTATCTCGTCATTCCAAAAGGAGAGAAAAAAATTAAATAAAGAAGAAGATTTGAGCGATAGCTAACATAAATCATCAGTAATTGCAAAACATCCCAAGATATATATCTCGATTAAGCAGTCCAACAGTGGTCCTTTCAGTGCCATTTTTAACACTCCCGATTCGCGAAAACCGATAGCGAAAGAATTTCCTAGTAACCTAAAAAAACTGCTCGTTTCGCCAATGAATTTACAGATATAACGTTTTCCTTAAAAATAAATAATAGACATACATCGCATCGTCGTATCCATTTTGTTTTATTTATTTGCAAGACTTTGGTGAAAGATTTAAACATGAAAGATATTCCTGCTTTGATATGTTAAAAAAACACTTCATATTTATATTTAAATAATAGAAAAATATTTCATGCAATGTTTTCTAATTCATTGTAAACTAGAAAATAAAAACAGTGTACAGGTGCTCTAAGATATTTGCTATCGAAAACACCGCAAAATAAAGTAGATAGGAATGTTGCAATTAAGACATTAAAATGCGCTAATAGCTGACAATCTTGCATCATTTTTGCATCCTATTTGAAGGGGTTTAATTAATTAAAAACTAATTTAAATAAAATGCGTTTTTTTTTTTTTTTAAGAAATTAAGTTTAGACCAACACATATTTGTGAATAAGCATTTCTAGGCATGAATATTAAAAAAAAAAAAAAAAAAAAAAAATCATTTGATGAGTCACTTTTGTACTTGGCTTACACAAAAAAATACTAAAACACTTCTTAAAATAATGCACTATCACATATATAAATATTTACATACTTTATTGATTAGCAAATAAACAATTAACAAATAACAAATAATAACTATTACATTATTATTATTATTATTATTATTATTATTTGTACATCAAGTATACGAGGCCTTCACGAGACAGAGCATCTCTATTAAAAATGACAAATCAATAGAGATAGATGATGGATTGCATTACAGCAAAATTGTTTATCATGCGTGAACATGATGTCGTCCTGGTTATGGGTTCAAAACGTTATCCGAAAAAGAGCCTAACGATGAATCACTTGATAGAACAGCTTACCAATGCATCTCGATAAAAAAAAAAAAAAAAAAACACGACTATCTATAGCACACTAATACTATCAAAATTGACTGACATTTTTATTATCCAAAAGAACAACCAAACCAATAAAAATTTATACATACAGTTGCGGTTCATATATTTAAAAAATATTTATCTACTTCTCTATTCAAATCACTGTTGTTAGTAATTCCCCTATTAGATTTAGACCCACTGTAGACGTTTTTGGAGTGCAAAATTTAAACATACGAGTTATTCTTATTGTGTTTATCATTATTATTATATAATTACTTAAATATAGATAATATAATAATAATGATACTAAGCGCACACTGTAAAAAAAAATATGTAACAGTAAAATGAAACATGTAGATATAAATGAAATAAAAAAAATTAAATCATTAAAAAATATTTTAAAAGCAAATTTTCATTTGAAACGGAGAGTCTGGTTTGCTCTGCTAACAACAATCCACTTTGCTTATCTAGGGATGGTCACTGCATCTCTGAGGTCACTTAAAGTGAAACACAGAACCTGATACATTAAGTGTTCCAAGACCAGCGCGCATTATAAGTTCGCAAACTATAATTTAATTGTTCAGCGAACTCATAAATGAACAGGCACTATCTCTCCTACATTCGCAAGAATGTTATTTTAAAATTAAAGTTAGTTTTTTTTCCACATAATTTCGGCAGTTCATTTTTGAATATATGGATACCACACATAATGTATTTTTTAATGTATTGGTTTTTCCTACTTTGGCCATTCTAAAATAAATATATTTCCGCTGGTTGGCCAACCCTGACCTAAGAAATACTACACGATCGATTCGATTCCTTGAAGATTCAAAATTTTAGAAGCTCTCCTGCACAACACAAGAGAGCTGAGAGATCCTCAAGAAACAAGAGACAGGCCAACACAGTTATAAATGTCAATGAGATGGACATTTTAAGCTCGCTGTTAACGGAAACAAAAGAAAAAAAGGCGCCAGCAGCGAAAATACACGGCGGTGGGCGAATTTCCTCCACAAAAAAGGAGCAGAAAGTGATAAGAGCATTCTAATAAACACATCAAGATTAATAACATTAAGAGCATTACATAATTCGATAACACTGCACCAACAGCCAAAGCATGGCGGCATCGCACGATACGAGCAAGGAATATTTTTATTTTTTATTTTTCATTTATTTATTTATTTTTTATATTAGTTTTTTTTGTTGTTGTTGTTCTAATGCCGCTGGTAAACACTTAAAAAGTTGTCTTGGATGCCTTAAGGCAAGCGCTGCATCGACGTTACTCACTTAGCACTACCCCGGAGGTGCGTGTAGCTCGAATATTAAGTCACCGACGCGGAGTAACACTACCGCACGCTCTACAATCCTGTTAAACCGGATCCACAGTTTAAAGTGGATTCCGAACCACTACAAACATCCATGACACCGCCCGGACTCGAATCCTGTGGTACCGAGCGCCAGAGCACTAGAAGTTCGGCCATTCTAGCCCCTGCATTGAAATATCAAAAGTGGGGAATTGTAACAGAAAGTTGAATCTGGTCATATTCCATGGTTATGATCCTCTTCCGAGGTAAAGCGGAAATGTAGACATAACTTTATGTGAACTTAAAAGGCATTCAAGCATAGAGAAAAGTCTGTACGATGACATTTTCGGAAATTTTTTCCAAGTACAGACTTTTAAAGATAAAAATTTGCGAAAATATTTCCATACAGAAATTTTGAATAATATGCTGCGTTAAGAACAAACGGACATAAAATTGGACTCAAATTCCGTCGCATTTCTTTGTTTCTTTCTTCTTATGAATACTACTAAGAATCTAGGTATTGTCAAAAAATGTAATTTTTGCTGGTATTCGGAGAGTTAAAAAAAAAAGCTGATATGACGATGGATGTATATGTAAATTACTAAAAAGAATTGCTCAGGTATTTTTTATTATTATTATTATTATTATTATTATTGTTATTTCCAATAGCAGGCTACAATAAACAATAATATAAAAGTACACGCGGAACATGAAAACAACTACGAGAATAGAAGGAAATCACATAGTGACATGCTTAGCCCATAAGGGCTCTATAGCCTCCCAGTAACGACCCTACACAGTAAAGGAAACAAGTGCAGGGCAGGCAGGAAAGTGTGATGAATCCATGTCCTCTCCAAGACTGCAGAGCACGCATTTTGGGCTTGCAAATATTTTCATTCGAAAAAGATGATTGGCCAAACAATCACGGCCCGCCAGGAGTCTGAAAAGGGCAACAGCTTTAAACCTGGGCTGATCACGGATGTTTAGAAAAAGTTATGCCAGGTTTTAGATCAGTTGCCCTCACGTAAATTATCAGATAGAGTGTTCCGGAAAAACAAACAATTTGGGTGATGGTTGTTCCTTTTTTTTGGTAAGAGAGAATCCGCCTTCTCTTTACCTAGGATCCCACAATATTGCTGAATGTTAACTTGTATAAATTAAACACTGACTTGAAGTAACGAAAAATCGTAGAATTTTTCATTTCACAAATCCCACATAACCTTAAAATGTGTTCTACCTATCAAAACCCTTCTTAATTATTTTGCCGTGCAATAGCAGTGTAAAGAACGATTCGAGTTTTGATTTCCGCCGTTGGCATGCATTGAATTTATTGCTTACAAAAAGAAATTATGACAATGAAATTGAGACATGTCTAGAAACAACTTTTCAAGTTTCAGAGTCTCACAAAGCCAAGCGTCACTCAAAGACTAATGAATATTTTGACGTGAAATTCAAGATGTCAAGGCAGTGCCAGCAACCTAAAAGGAGAAAAATTGAAATTCCATATAAGCCCCGGAACTTTAAATTGAAAGTGGGTCTTAATTTTTGGACACAGTAGTAGCACACCCAGAAAGAAAAAGACCCACTAATATCCACAGTGATTCATCCATCGAATGACAGATATACAGTCGAGATCCATCAGCAGAAAGGATGCGCACCATTTATCTGCGAGAAGGTTTATCGCGCAGTGGAAAGACGATTATTGGGAAGCAAGTGCGTCTTCAAGAAAACCCAGGGTCCTTCCACAAAAAAAAAAGAAAAGAAAGAAAAATGGAATCCACCGCAAATATGTAAGAATATGTTTGCAAAAGGGAAGTTAAACAATGAACAAATATAACTTTTATTGGCTCCGCTAAAATGTGGGTTTGTGACACTAAGCGATGTTCCTGCAGTGTTTGGCTTGGCATCCGTCAAAGGCCAATCGCGCAGCTTCATGTTTACATTCGCGGAAGTGAAGTCATAACGACAAGAAAGCCCGTTTAACTGGGGGAAAAAGCAGCCACAAAGTAACGGAATCGAAGAAAATCGTTTTGCTGAAATAACTTAAGGGTGTATTTATTTAAAAAAAGTTATATGATAAATCCTATATATATTTAAATAGGGGTGCAACGTAGATCTACCTCCTCGTTGGTGCACCTCGGACAACGCCTCTGTAGTACACCGAATAGTAATATGTCACTATGTGATTTCTTTCGATTCTCGTTGTTGTTTTCAAGTTCCTTGTGTTCTTTTTTTTTTTATTTTATTACTTTTTGTAGCTTGCCATTGGAAATTTAAAAAAAATTATTTCTTAAATAAAAACCAAGTAATATTAAAAAAAAAAATTTAACGTCAATTCCTGTTGTTGTTTTTTTTTTTCACTCTATTGCAGAAAAGTCCTTTACAAATAAAGTTGAAATTTTCCTCTTACACCTGGCGCCATCTATTATTAAATAAATGCAACTTAAATCTAAAAAAAACTAAAATGAATGAATTAATATTTGAAAAACTGTACTAACATCCAGTGTCATCCACTGCAAGTTAAAAAAATGTATTTGAACTCGAGTGGATGAATAAGAAGTATTTCATGAAGGATTGAAAATGTGAACAAGATATATACAGGGAGTGTGTGAACTAATAGAAGGAATTGAAAAAAGCAACCACAAAATAACGAAATCGAAGGAAATCGTATAGCTGAATTAACGTAAGGATGTATTTATTTAAAATAAGTTATACGATAAATCCTATATTTTTGAAGAAAAAAAAGGGGGGGGAACTGAAATCTGCTCGGCAAATTTCAACTTATCACGTGTGAACATTGGAGAACGGATGAATAAACTCGGGAATATAACAATGTTTAATAATGCAAGAGATATAGGAAGCAATGGATTGGAATACTGCAAGAATGACCAAATTCAATAGCCACGTGAATAGAGCAATGTTGAATAGATCAAGAACTTCATGAAGAATGAATTGTTCAAGAATCTATAAAAGAATATACAAAAAAAAAAAAGAGTAGTCGTAAATGAAGAATGAAAATATTCATAATTCTATAAGAAACGTTATCACATTCAGTAGTCAAAAGAATACATCAATGTTTGAAAATTCTAGGCATAAATAAGAATGAAGTATTCCAAATACAGTAAGAAGCACTCTACAGCTCAATAGGCATGGGAAAATGCCAAAAGTGAAAAATATGAAACTTCAAAAAGGAGGAATTTTATATTAGTTCTTTAATTTTTACATGACAAAAGATTATTGACAAGAAAATTTCATTTTTGGATTTATGATAATAAATAGATTTTTATCATAAATCCAAAAGTGAAACGATAATAATATTTGATTTTTTTCGTTCACAATATAGAAAAACGACTTACTGGGGAAAAAAATCTTTAAAAAGGATGAGTGCAATACGACTGATAATTAATATTAAAAAAAGCAGTATATTTCATAATAAGCATCAACTTCCTAATAAAAACTTAAATTACTTCTTACCTCCTACTTTTTCAGATTTAAAAAAAAAAAAAAAAAAAATTTATAGTATAAGCATGACGCACTAAAATTATCAAGCAAAGCAATTGGATATCTATTTAACATAAATTTCATAAAGGGACAAAAGCACAAGTGAAAAGATACAGCACTGGACTTACCTAATTTTTGGTTGAATATTTTGTCGAATGTCACTTCCCCCATTTTTTCCAGGTATTTGTGCATGACGCTGCGGACGCTGCAAAAAAAGGAAACAGCAATTAGAAAAGTCACTCAGTCATGACAAAAAACAACACAAAATTTTAACTAAAGAAGTATCTTCCAAAAGTACGTGTTTTTAAAGGGATACGCTTCGCTCATAAAATTCATCGAAGCTTTTGTGTCCATTCTACATGTATACAAATGGAATCCATTTTTACACATAAGACATACACCAAATGAAATAATGAATTTAATAGATAAAATGTAGACTAGCGGTGGCCAACCCGTCGCCCAACTTGAACATTTTTTCGGCACATAAGATTTATCATACTTTTACAAAATATATTTATTTTATAATGGCCAAAGCAGTGAAAACCAATGTTTTAAAATATATACATATTTATTATGTGTGCATTCATCTATTCAAAAACTAACTATTGAAATTATGAGAAACAATTATCTTTGACTTTCAAATAACATTCTTGCAAATCTATGACAGAAATTGCCAGCATTATTTACGAGTTTATTGTTATGAGTTATTAATTAAATTAGAGTTTATAATTAAATTATATTCTGCGAACCCGTGATGAGTGGAGAAACACATATCGCACTAGTCAAATATTTTTTAATGATTTCATTTTCTTTATTCCGTATATATTTATAGATTTTTAGATTTCATTTTGAGTGTTGTGTATTTCTTTACAGTGTGCGTGCATTTATTATATTATCTATGTTTACATGCAAGAGTAATACACTCAAGAGCCAAAACATTATGACCACCTGTCAATAATGAGTTGGCCCACCTTTGGCGCGCAACACAGCTTCAACCCGCCTTGGCATGGATTAATACCAGTTAAATACCACTTCCACCTGATCACGTTCCCTCCACGTCATCCAGGCGAGTTCATTGCAAAATGTAGGGGTGGTCATAATGTTTTGGCTCTTGAGTGTAGTAAACACAAAAACAATAACACCATTCTTTTTCAGTTTTTCACTCTCAAAATATGTCTGTAGTGGGTCTAAATCTAATGTGGGGATACATAATTTTACATGCGGCCCGAGGAGTTAGGGTGCATTTTCAAAGTGGCCCACAAGACCATTTGGGTTGGCCACCCCTGTTTTAGACTAATGAGAAAGAGACCTACTGTTTAACGCGGAGACGATTAGAGGATTCAGAAATGCAATATTGCATGCATTTTACTCTTTAAAAATATGCCAGATGTGGGCTTTATAAACAAA
Source organism: Caerostris extrusa (assembly GCA_021605095.1). NCBI lineage: Eukaryota > Metazoa > Arthropoda > Arachnida > Araneae > Araneidae > Caerostris > Caerostris extrusa. Next base: position 111,298 of record BPLR01013586.1, read on the forward strand.
GATTTAGATGCTTTGCTAAATTTTTTATCATAACAGTAAAAGTAATTATATTTTCAACGTGTATTGTCATATTGGCATCTTAAAATAAAAGCAGAAGTTCTTGATCTATTCAACACTAGTCAAATTCAATAGCCACGTGAAATATCTTGAGGAGGAAGCGGAAGCAAAGTTCTTCGCGGCAGATTTTGAGTGAACATCCAATCAGATGATCCAAGTAGGGAGGAGAGAAAATCAAATCTGGTCAATTCCCATTTATGCATGCATTTCCTTCAAGTGCTTTTTATATATATGCAATTTAGCACTGTTTAGCACTGCGCATTTTATCAGTGTTTAAATTATTTATTCAACCCAACCCATGTGAAATGTGCCATCCAATATACGATTTTCTTTTCTCATGGGTATATGCTTTAATATCGTACGTTAAACATCGATGATTTCTAGTATTTACTTCTTCTGCATGTGCCATGGATGTTTGTAGTGGTTTGGAATTCACTTTAAACTGTAGGTCCGCTGCCTGTTTAGCCCCCGTGTGGACAATATGGCCGTAGAGCGATGAGCCAAACCAAACTTCATGGACGCAACAGCCCCAAGGTGAGCGAAGGCCGGGCAGATTTTGAGACAGGAGATGTTTTTCTTTTCAGCTTACGGTCTACAGTCACAAAGTGAAATCTGAACCACTACCAACACCCAAGGCACTGCCGGGACTCGGATCGAAACATGCGGCACAGAGCACTAGTCACTCGGCCATCTGGTTGTATTAATAATGAATTGTCTCCTTGGCATTTAATTTTAATATCAATTTCTAGAATTTCGGAAAAATAAAAATTAATTTTTATAAAAGGGTTGGGAGTTGGTTTGGTTTGTTGCTCTACGGTCATCTTGTGCACACGAGGGCTAAACAGACCGGGATCTAGAGTTTAAAGTGGATTCCGAACCACTCACGAACATCCATGCCACCGCTAGGATTCGAACCTGAAGCCTGTGGTCAGAGCGCTAGCCAATTGGCCACCAGGTCGCTGGTCGGGAGTTGGATTTTTAAATCTTTTCCCGACTCCGACTCTCTACCTCTGTCCTCAAATTGTGGCTGAAATATGGCAGCATAGTTGCAAGGTAACATCCAAGTGTCAATGTTCGAATTCCGAAAGAATTCCCATTCCGAATGCTATTCCGTAAGGTAAGCAGTATTTTTCTGCAATTCGCGTCTGAAGAAGCAGAAATTTTTTATACATCTCGCGAGATGGAGCCGTGCGCATCGCTTGTGCGCAGCCTTCGAGTTGATTTATATCATTACCATTCAATAAGATACAGCGCGATTCGCATTTTTGGACAACAAGAAAAAAAAAAATCCATATTTCTTCACGACAAAAAATGCTTTTTTCTTTTCTTTTGCAAAGTCAAGGCGTAATTGTTCGATGTTACAGCCTTTTTCAGATTTTCCTAATTATTTTAAGTAACAGCAGCGGAATCTTGATCAGTTTCTATATGAAAAAAAAAAAAAAAGAAGAAATATATCGTTTATTTGCGTTAAAGCAACCCAATTACTTTATTTAGGTGATATATCTAAACGCCCCAAATCGTTGTTTATCTTTCTGTCAACATGCAGCAGTCGTGCAGATTGACACAAAGATAGAAGCAACCCTGAAATTATGTCATTGCCAGGCTACGTAATGAGTCTCCAGAAGGTTAAAAAATGTCAACACGTTGATTTCAAACACATTTTCGAAAATTGCAACACTGTTTTGCAATATTTTACAAAAATGAATATGCAGACTACCACGTATAGAACTAAGGAATGTCGCAATTATATAATAATAATAATAATAATAATAATAACAAACAAGCTAATAATAACGAATGAGTTTGGTTTCGTTTGATTTGTCGCTTTACAGTCCTCTTGTGCACACGAGGACTAAGCAGATCGGGACCTACAGTTTAAAGTGGATTCCGAACAACTCACAAACATTCATGCCACCGCCAGGATTCCAACCTAGAGTCAGTGTGATACCAAAGGCCAGAGCGCTAGCCAACTGGCCATCAGGCCGCTAATAACGAATAAGAGATAATACATAACACGGAAATAGCTAACAAGGATGGCAAAAAGCGCAAAGCTTGCTTGAAATAAACTATATCATTTTTATATTCAAAAGAGGAACCTTGTGCTATGACAATCACTTTTTATAACAGCTGTTTTTAATTTCAAGCATGATAGTTAACATCAAATTTTATCAACCAATATTTCGACGTATTTTACATATATTCAAATTCCAATTTTCCTTTTTCTCTTTAGCTAATTCATTTTTCTATGTAATATTTTTTTTTTTTTTTAATTTTGATAAATCGCATACCATTGGTGTATCATGGATGGAAATAAAATAATATCCAAGCGACATATATATTTGGATGGCGTACTCTACAACATTCAAAATTTCGACTTCAAACTTTCAATAAATACAAATATTCCAAATATTTTACCATGACGTTTATTTCACCTTTGCGGTAGAGAAGTTTCCCGTTCTTCAGCCATTTTCTTCCCTTATTTTTTAAGGAACTGATTCTAACAATACAGTTTATACAAAGTTTTACACAAAACATAATACTATAAAGGCTTAAATATGCCGAGTTGTTTAGTCTTTACTTTTAAGGAACTGTTGATTACAAAATTTATCAACAGATTTAAAAATCTTTCTATTAAAAATAATGATTTTTAATAGAAAGCCCGAATAATTTAAAAAAAAAAAAAAGACCTGAAATTTGCTCAATGTCAATTTAACAAATCTAAAGCCATAGGCCGTTTCATAATCCTCAAATCTCTTCAAACTATCGCAATAACAAGGGATTTCTGGTCTCACTTTTAAGTCATGGAGCAAAACAAACTGAAAACAACATCAACGACATCATCAACAGCATTACCATGTGCCAAATGTTCTACAGCCACAACCAATCCACGAAACAAATGCTAATCATTACACTGCAAAGACATCAACGAAATCAAATAGATAATGAAACGGATTTATGTCAATCATCACAACCAATCTATATGTTCATCGCAATGCTGCAAGAACATCGATCCAATCGATAATCTCCAACACAAAATGTTGCCCATTCACCAAATCCTCCTCTACAGCATTTGTTGATTCTAGTTTATTCAATTATCCTTTCATTTCTACATCAAATCGATTACATATATATATATATATACATACATATATACATAGTTACAGCAAGGTGAAAAAGTATTTAAAAAAAAAGCAACAAAAAAAAAATATTAAAGTCTAATGATGATGATAATGTAATGTCCATTTGAATCAATCTGATTTGTTAAAAAAGATACCATTGTTTTACCAGGGATTGCACTTTTTCTCTCACTACAATTTGGATCAATTGGCGCTCGGTACCACAGGTTTCGGGTTCGAGTCCTGGCGGTGCAGTGGATGCTTGTAATGGTTCGGAATCCACTTTCAACCGTAGGTCCCGGTTTAACAGGATCGTAGAGCTTTGCGGAGGTATTGTTGCTCCGCATCCGTAGCTTTTCTTCAAGCAACACGCAGCTCCTAGGTAGTGCTAAGTAAGTAACGTCGGTGCAGCGCTTGCCATGAGGCATCCAAGACAACTGTTTAAGTGTTTGCCAGCTGCATAGAAAAAAAAAAAGAAACCTCGAGAAATCTCGAGAAAGAAATCTCGAGAAATTCGCCCAAATCTCACACAAAGATTTTCCGGCTTATGGTTTTACTCTTGGTAAGTTCTGCGTCGTTTAAATCGAACTCTTCCTATTTGGAAATCCAACGCTCTAACTACTTTACTACTACCACACCACACCTCTGCGCCTAGAGCTGAGTTGCCTTTACAGTTTGGGAATGATGCGAGTGAGAGAACGGTTTTAGGAGACTCTCTACGGTCATAAGAGACCGGGACCTACGGCTTAAAGTGAATTCCACTAACATCCGTGACACCGCCGGGATTCGAAGCCGAAACCAGTGCTACCGAGCAGCAGAGTACTAACTGCTCAAAAGATCCAGCCCAATTTCTCCCAATCACACAACTTGAATTAAAAATAAATCGCAACCATCTTTTTCTTCAACTTCCGCCCAAAAGACAGACCCTGGGCCCTCAGACGGCCATCAGATATGCTACATTTAATCGCCGTCATTCAACCGCGACGACATTTTCGCGAGCACATAAATCATCCCTCTCTGCACTGCAACATTTCCCTCGACAAAAATGGCGCAGAGATTTATTTTGCATCAATAAAAAGGATTTTGGAAAACGCAGTCATCGTGTGAACCGCTCTGGTTCCGGCCCATTTGAATGAATCTCCGCAACTAATTGCTCGAGGATAGTTAGCGGTAGTTAAAGCCGTATGGATACGATTTGAGGCTTACGTCATTTTTTAAACGGAAATCGAGACTGCGGGTTTTTGTGCTATGACTGTAAAACATACGAATTGGAAAAACAAAGAAATCTTTTTTTATCATGAGTGAACATGATCTTGTCCCGGTTAGGGGTCCGTGACGTTAACCGAAAATGAGGGCTAAGCAAATATAACTCCATTGCAAATTTTGGCGGAAGATGGTACTTTGGGTCCCTTAACTCTTGAAATGATTCATGAATAACGTTAGTCTCAAGGAATTTTCTGAAGAATTTGGATTTTGTTTCAAGCGTTTTGCAGTATGCTTTTCAAGCACTTTTCACGTCTTGGCTTGGGATTTTAAACATTTTGTATTTCCATGGCTATAAGTACTCGTAGTGCGTTGATCCATTCCTTCTTCTTGAAGTTTCACATTTTTCACTTTTGACATTTTCCGGCGCCTATTGAGCTGTATAGTGCTTCTTATTGTATTTGGAATACTGCATTTTTTTCACTTATGCCAAGAATTTTCAAACTTTGATATATTCTTTTCGGCATTATATGTGAGAACCTTTCTTGTAGAATTTGGAATACTTCCTTCTTCATGTACGACTACATTTATATCTTACTTTTGTATGCTCTTTTAGAGATTCTTCAACAATTCATTCTTCATGAAGTTCTTGATCTCTTCAACATTAACTACATTCATGTGGCTATTTGAATTTGGTCATTCTTGTAGTATTCCAATCCATTGTTTCATATATCTTGCATTATTAAATATATTCTTGAGTTTATTCATCTGTTCTCCAATGTTCACACATAAGTTCTCTTCGTTTATTATTATTTTTTTTATCAGGTAAATCTTCTAAAAGATACTACAAAACGGTATATTAAGTCATTTTCAAAAAAACTGAAAACCTCCCGCGAATTTCAATTTATCTTGTGTGAACATACTTTGCTGGACGAATACGCATGAGAGTTTACCAATATTCAATAACCCAAGAAATGTATGAAGCAATGGGTCTGAATATTAAAAGAAGCGGAGTACAGCATTTTAGGGTTTAGCTTGTCTATTTGGCAATTCTTTTCCTTGCAGTTCTCGCCAACAAATGGCCTCTATGGTTTTGGCTATTCCATTTGGCATAGAAAAGACTTGGTGAAATCAGAACCCTAAGTTACAAAATGGCCACATGGACTATGAAATTCAATAGCGACAGGAATATAGTAAAAGTTTACTAACGTTAGAATTTTATGAAGAAACAATTGCTGAAATACTACACGAAGCACTACCGCATTCAAACAGAGATGATGGTTCAATTACCTTTTATAAATATAAATTAATCCTTAGACACTATTTTGAGGCTATTGAAACAGCAGTCTATCTATATTTTGAAAGCCTAGACCATTCAAAAGGAACTACACGGTATGTAACTTGAGATGGGTCAATCATTATATTTAGCAACACTTATTTCGTGACTATTTTAAAGAACACGAATAGAATCATGTGAAAAATCAGTGTTTATTTTAAATAAAAGTTTTCAGATTGAAAATTTTTTCCCGTTGCGCAAGGAGATTTTAAATAATAAATTATCACTTTTTTTAGAGACGCGTCCAACCAGGACCCGATCATGTTCTTTTCTTTTCTTTTTTTTTTTATCGTGAGTGAACTTTTCGAAATGTCCAACGTAATGTTATGCTCAAAAATGAATGCCAGTATGTCGTGAGCAAAAAAAACGTTGTTACTTATTATTGAAAACAAACGTTTCTTAATATGTCATTTTGAGAATATCATTAATAGATGGAATTCCTGCGGCCTGATGGCCAATTGGCTAGAGCTCGGCCAGAGCCAAAGGCCATTTGGTACCATGGACTTCAGGTTTGATTCCTGGAGGATTGGTTTAGTTTGTCAATCTACGGTCATCTTACTTTGTCAATCTACGGTGCACATGAGGGTTAAACAGATAGGGATCTACAGATCTCAAACTGTCAGATCGATACTTTTGTACTATCACAAAGAAACAACACGACAAATTATATTTTGTGCAAATTGCATAGAGTTTCTTATTTATAAGTAATCCATCTTGGTTATTTTCTAAAGCAATCCTTAAGTGTTTGGTATCTCCAAAATGTTTTGTTTTGTTTGCCGCTCTACGGTCATTTGTGCACACTATGGGTTAATCAGACCGGGATCTACAATTTGAAGTGGATTCCAAACCACTCACAAACATCTATGCCACTGCCAGGATTCGAATCTGGAGCCTGAGGCACCAAAGGCCAGAGAGCTAGCCAATGGGCCATCAGACCGCATCATAACCAAAATGAAAACACCACGTATCTAAAATGAAAACATTTGAGTGCACACACATAGCGGCAACGTAATGGCAAACATTTAGAAATACATAAACCAGCTCCTACACATAAAAATCTTTGACAACAGGTTAAAACAACGCGATTTACGAAAAATTACATCTGCATGCATGCGTAATCAGTTTGATCGAAGTATCTTTTAATTAAACAATTTTCACTCGATTTATTGCTTCATTAACGTTAGGAATCAACTAATTCTATTTTAAACAATTTATGAGTAGGTTGAGTTTTAATCGTAATCTAATGGAGACGTGACCCAAGTGAACCCCCAAGTTGAGCTCAAATATTTACCAATTGGTTGGCAGGCAATTACCATAAAACTATTTCAACTATCTATTTAAATTCCTTAATAAATATCCGGTTAACTCTCGCATTATTATCTCTTAATTATACGTGTGAGCAAGCATAATGTGCTCCATCAGTTGAAATATGCATAATATGCTTTTCCGCTGTCCAGAATTTTCGACACCAGAAAACATTAAGACACACACACAGAGACAGAAAATTGGTGAGTAAAATTAAATATTTGTCAGCTGAAAGGAATTTAAAAGCTTTACTTCTATGACAAGGTGATCATTTTCATTTAAATAAGGAATACTATTTTTATAGATTGCTAGAATAGTATAAAATATTCCAAATACAATAAGAAGCACTATACAGCTCAATAGGTATCAAAATTTGGTATGGTAAAATGCTCATTGGGGTATAGTAAAATGCCAAAAGTGATAAATATGAAACTTCAAGAAGAAGGAATGGATCAACGCACCACGAATATAGTATAGCCATTGGATATACAAATGTTTAAACTCGCAACCCAAAACGTGAAAAGTGATTCAAAACCATACTATAAAACACTTCAAGCAAAAAGTCAAATTCTCCGGAATATTCCTTAAGATTGACGTTATTCATGAATCATTTCAAGAGTTAAGGGACCCAAAAAGTACCATTTTTCCGCCAAAATTTGCAAATTTGGAACGGAGTTTTATTTGCTTGCTACATTTTTTGGATGGCGCAACGAATCTATAACCAGGACATGTTCACACATGATACAAATTTTAAATCCCACAAATGAAGAACTGAATCTGTTGAATTTGGTATAAATTATCATTTATCGCCACACACAAAAAAACTGAATTTAAATAAAAATTCATTTTTAATGAAATTAAACATCCAACTCAAATGAAAATAGTAATACTGGAATAATAACCTTCAATAATATTGAGAAAGCGATTTTTAATTTCATCAACTATTATAGACACACGAAAGGCATTACTTTCCCGATAGTTTTTAAAGTCGAAATATTTCATCTTTTATTTGTTATCAAACTTTAAGCGAAAGAAAGAAAAAATTTTTAATTCGAAATATCGAGACCCAAAATAAAATGTATATTATAATCAATTGAAACGATAGCAAGAAAAATTATAACAGAGAACAGGATCATTAGCTTTTTTTTTTTTTTTTTTTTTTTTTTACTAATGTTTCTCTTGTTTTTGTAATGATGCTATATAGTAAAAGATAACATGCGACACTGTTATGAAATTTAAAACTCGTTTGAAACATATACTATAGACCAAGTCAAATGTGTTTATTTTCCAAGGAAACGCGTCGATTACGAGAAAGTAAATGATTTTTGTTGTTGTTGTTTCTAATGAAGCTGGCAAGACCGAGACAGTTCATCTTTATGCCATAAAGCTGCACCGCTGTTACTCATTGAGCGCTACGCAGAGGACACATGTAGCTTGAAGATAGGCTACGGACGCGGAGTAACACTACCCCACAACACTCTACGATCATATTAGGACTGGGACCTACGGCTTAAAAAGTGGATTCGAACCACTACACACATCCACGGCAACGGTGGGATTCGAACCCGAAACGTGTGTGGCACCGAGTACCAGCCACTCGGCCACCAAGCCCCACAGGAAAAAGTGCAATAATGATTTTTAGAGAATTTTTAAAATTTTAATTTTAAAATTTCCTGTAATTCGCAGCGCTTTTTCTAAGAAAACGTGAAACAAAAAGAAGGGCATAATATTATAAATTTTTACCATCAAACATTTACTTTTTTTTTTTCTGTTTCTAGAACACTTTTGTTAGTAGGAATACCTGGAAGACAAAGTAATCGCCCAGGACTGTAGTCAAAAGAATTAAAATTTCACCAATCTTTAAAAGGAAGAGGAAAAAAGATTTAAATAAAAGTATCTTCGTAGATCGATTATCCACATCAGATCACACAAAGTAGGCTTACAACAAACATAACGGGAATTAGTGAAACAGTTTATTTTAGAGAACTTTTAAGAACGTTCAACATGCATTCGAACCACTACAAAAATCCTTGAATCCGAAACCTGTGGCACCGAGCAGCAGAGTGTTAGCCATTCGGCCATCATGATGAAAATAAATGATCTAATACTTAACCAGTAATATAAAAAAAAAAAAAAAAAAAAATTAAAGTCAATTCCTCCTTTTTTTTTTTTTTTTTTCACTCTATTACAAAAAGTCCTTTATAAATAATTTTCATTCATTTTTAAGTTTATCTGGCGCTATCTATTGGTAGACACATGCAACTTAAATCTAAAAAAAAACTAAAAAATGAATTAATTAAATTTAATGAATGAATGTACTGTATTAACATCTAGTGTATTAACTGTATTAACATAAAGTGTCATCCACTGCAAGTTTCAAAAAAATGTATTTGAACTGGAGTGGATGAATAAAAAGTATTTCATGAAGAGTATTTCATGAATTGAAAAAAAACATGCCTACCTCTGGGAAGGAAATTTATCTACAATCAAATGCGCATGCGGTCCCATGGCTCAGCCGATTCAGCAGAGGGAATCGCAAACACACACAAAAATTCCCTTTTTTTTTTTTTTTCAACCGATAATCAAACAGGAAGAAAGGGACAAGCCGTTGCAAAAAAAACATCACTTAATAACCAGAAGAAACGAAAACAGAGCGGAAAAAACATTCCGTTATCTCGTGTCCATCTCAAGAACCGGGCGGTTTAGAAATCACTTTCACAAATAATTCGCGACCGAATGCGACTCTTTTAAGGACATTTGATTTGTCACGTAGACGCAAACACACCAAAAAAAACGACAAGAAAGCTCTCTCACACAGAGCCGGTAGTGTAATGGTAGGGGCGGGTTGGACCCAACAAAAGGAGTTGTTGTGCTCGGCCAATTACGTGCTGAAATCGAGATCCGCCGCATAGTGCTGCAGCAGATGGCAAAAGGCGATTCGTATCAAACTCCAAAATTAGGTTGCTCGAATTCCCGACGATCTCGGCAAAAAGATCGAAATATAGTATATTTTTAAAGTTATTAAGATACTATTTGTGTATTTTTTTAATCCACGTTGCTCTGTGTTGTTGTATTTTTAATCCTGTTAATCCATGTTGTCCTGCATTTTTAATCCTGTTAATCCATGTTGTCCTGCATTTTTAATCCTGTTAATCCATGTTGTCCTGCATTTTTAATCCATATCTTGTTTTAGCAACCTCGACGTATCTTTTATGACTTCACAGAGTCAGGTTTTGATTGCATGGATTTACTTGCACGTTTGAGAGTCATTCTGCATATTTACAGCAACAGGAATTCTTATTGTTTTTTTCTTGCACTAGCCAAACCTTTAATTCTGTTGCAACAACTATTCTACTTGCATGTTTGAGAGTCATTCTGCAATGCTTATGGGTACTGCAATCCTTATTGTTTTTGTCCTGCACCAGCCAAGCCTTCAATCCTATTGCAGCAACTATTCTATTTGCGTGTTTGAGTGTCACTCTGCAACACTCTCTTACGGAAATTGCATTCTTTATTATTTTTGTCCTGTACCAGCCAGTCCTTTAATTCTGTTCTAGTAGGCCATTCCACTTTAAAACACCCGAGCCTATCTTGTCGGTGCACCCGTCATACTAATGCATTACGAGTCAAGTAAGTGATTCATCATGAAAACAGATCACCCAATAAAGCTGAAATACCCAAAAAGAATATATCAAAGTTTGAAAATTCTATGCATAAATGAAGAATTCCAAATACAATAAGAAGCACTATACAGCTCAATAGGCATGCCAAAACGTCAATAGTGATAAATGTGAAACTTCAAGAAGAAGGAATGGATCAACGCACTACGAGTACTTATAGCCATTGGAAATGCAAATGTTTAAAATTCCAATTCAAAACATGAAAAATGATTCAAAACCATACTACAAAACACTTCAAAAGCAAAATTCTCCAGAAAATTAAGATTAACGCTATTCATGAATAATTTCAAGAGTTAAGGCGCCCATTTTCCGTCAAAATTTGCAATGGTGTTTTATTTACCTGACCCTCATTTTCGGATAACGTCACGGACCCCTAACCAAGACAACATCATGCTCACACATGATATTAATATATGCTATTTATAACACACACTATATATGCCAACAACAAATAACATTTATTATATGGCGTAACAGCAAACTAGAGTAGCCCGTATAAAAGTAACTCTTACAGTGGTCAGTAATCAAAGAATATAGGAAAAATTAAATACATCACTGTATTACGAGAACATTAATATATACTAGTAAATGTTGATAATGTTATAAAATTCCTTCTGAAAAATGAATTGAAAATAATGAATTTTTACCCAACAATATCGTCATTAAACTTGTTTCGTTTATTTCATTCAGTACATCGCAAAAAGTGAAATAGTGAAACATCCCCTAGTTGGCGACCCATTGGGACATTGCCGATAATCTTCAGGGGTTTTTTCACCCCATTATATTGGTGACACATTTGGCTTTGTATTCGGCGAATCATCTGCAGAAACCTCGAGGTGGTGTTTTTTTTTTTTTTTTTTTTTTTTTTTTTTACATACCCGTCATGGAGGGTTTCGCAATGATACTGACAAAACAGGGAGGGTGTAGTGTAGCTCCCTTTTCTGACCCTTCAGTGGTACAACTTGATAACGCTGAATCTGTTCAAAATTTGCCGTGCAAATGGTGATTGACCTAAGGTCATAATGCCCGGCCATCAAAAACAACAACACTTTTCACATTGAATGCCACAAATTACAAAAAAACCACAGTACGTAAATAAGTTAGCAGTTAGAATATGTTGTTGTTGTAATGTAGATGGCAATACAGAGACAATTAGTCTTTTTCTATAAGCAAAGGCTGCGCTGCTGTTACTCTTTTAGCACTACCCGGGGACACGTGTAGTTTGAAGATACGCTACGGAAGCGAATCGCACAACGCCCTACGATCCTATTAGGACCGGGACCTACGGTTTAAAGTGGATTCGAACCACTCACAAACATCCATAGCACAGCCGAGACTCGAACCCGAAACCTGTAGTACCGAGCGCCAGAGCGCTAGCCACTCGGCCATTCAGGGTCCCCAGTTAGAATATGAAATGCCAATAATGACTTGATATGCACGAACGAACCGATGCTGTCATAAAAATCTGTTAAGTAATTATTTTCTTCCTCTGTAATCCTTGACGTTTCCCCGAATGTAGGCGAATTTCTAAATCAGCAAGTGAAATATAATAATTTTTTTTTTTTTTTTTTTTTAAAGTCAATTCCTACTTTTTTTCACTCTGTTGCAGAAAGTCCTTTACAAATTATTTTGGTTATTTGGTTAAGTTTATCTGGCGCCCTCCATTGGTAGATATAGGCAACTTGAATCTAAATAAAAACTAAAATTAATTAATGAATTTTAATGAATGAATGAATATTTGGAAAAAAACTGTATTAGCATCCAGTGTCATCCACTACGAGTTCAAATAAAATGTATTTGAACTTGAGTGAATGATGAATAAAAAAGTATTTCATGAACGATTGCAAATGTGAGCAAGATATATAAATATATATAGGGAGAAGTGTGAACTAACAGTAGGAATTGAAAAACCGCAATGGGTGTACGACCCCGAAGAAAAGAAAAATCCCGGCGTAAACATGGGTGTGTACCTTTTCCAAAACGATGTACACACACTGACGGACACATTTCCTCCCCTCCTCTTCGAGATGATGATGTTCTGTTTTTCGGCGTAATTTGTGTTGTGCCAGATAAGGAGTTTGACGGGCTATCGCTGTGTTTAATTAATGTCATCAGTGCGCGAAACAGGGCTCTCCCTTCAGCGCCCGCGATAACCGTAATACGAGAGCTTTTTTTTTTTTTTTTTTTTTTTTTTTTTTTGAAAGCCAACACAGGCTTGATGGGATCATTTCTGCGATTTTGGTTTGTGGATTATTTAAAAACGATGCATGCAGATTGGCGAATTTAACTTGCAAAACATGGGTCTGAATGGCCGAGCGGCTAGCACTCTAGCGCTTGGCACCACAGGTATCGGGTTCGAGTCCCGCGCTGCCATGGATGTTTGGAGCGGTGCGGAATCCACTTAAAAAACCGTAGGTCCCGGTCTAACATAAGCATTGCGGTTACAGTGTTACTCCTGCGTCCGTAGCTTATCTTCAAGCTACACGCACCTCCTGGGTAGTGCTAAGTGAACAACGTCGGTGCGGCACTTGCCTTAAGGCATCCAAGACAACTGTCTAAGTGTTAGCCAGCTGCATTAAAACAAAAAAAAAAAAAAAACTTACAATCTACATATTCTTCTTGTTTTGCATGTGTATATATATGTATTTAGAAGTTAAAATTACATACATAAAACAATTTTTCATTTCATGAAATACAAAAGAAAAAAAAATTTTTTTTTTTTTTTTTTTTAAAGAAAATGATAAAAGTTCACTAAATCAAAAAGTAGATCGCCAACTAAGAAAAAAAAAAATTATTTTGTATCTATAGATAAAAAATTATTTTTGTATCTATAGATGAAAAATATTACTTTATTCTTTCATCAATAAATATTAAAAAAAAATCACTTTAATCATTCATAACTAGCTCTCTGGCGCTCGGTCCCACAGGCTTCCCCGGCGGTGCCATGGATGTTTGTAGTGATTCGGAATCCACTTTAAACCGTAGGTACCGGCCTAACAGGAACGTAAAGTGTAGGGCGTGTGGCTGAGAACCCTACCGCGTAAAAGAAAAACATCTCCTGTCTAGAAATCTGCCAGCAGGCAGACGGCCTGGGCCCGCCCTGGGGCTGTTGCGCCAATGCTGATAATTAATCATTTATAATTTAAATTTTTAACTATTGATATACGTAACCATTTAACTTAAAGTATTTATTTTAAAATAATTTTAACACTGCGGGTGCATTCATGCAGCTTTTAAAATACTAAAGTACTGGAGATCATTGGCACTTGAGTCGGGATGCATCCCAGAAGGCCACTGGTATTTTGGTGAACGTCCTTCAGATCATTAGACTTACACCAAAGGAATTTTTCCCTTAAGAAAAATGTCAATCCGTTCTCGTGGAAAAATGGTATTGCAACTAGTCTATTATACATGGATGGGCCTGATATTGGCCAGCCATAGTCCAGGCAGTGCTATTACTGCAGGCTTAAGCTTTGTTGGGGGTAATTGATTTGGTTTGTCGCTTCTACGGTCATTTTTTGTATACTTTAAGCTAAGCAGACCGTGACCTACAGTTTAAAGTGGATTCGAACCACTCACAAACATCCATGCCATCGCCAGCATTCGAATCTGAAACATGTGGTACCAAAGGCCAGGGCGCTAGCCAATTGGGCACCAGGCTGCCTGTTGGAGTTATTGAATCGAGCTTTATTTGCAAAGATTTTGACATCCATCTATTTTAGCAAAAGATTTTGGCGCAAGCGAGAGTCGTATAGCAAACAAAATCGTTCGATTCAAAAAAGGCATGTTATCAAGATAAACTTATTCCAACCGATGCACCCCTTTCATGTTCTCCACACTTCACCCCTATACATTACATATGGTAATGTTGTCTTCTGCGGGGCCTGAATGGCCGAGTGGCTAGCGCTCTGGCGCTCGGTACCACAGGTTTCGGGTTCGAGTCCCAGCGATGTCATGGATGTTTGTAGTGGTTCGGAATCCACTTTAAACCGTAGGTCCCGGTCTAATAGGATCGTAGAGCGTTGCGGGGGCATTGTTATTCCGCGTCCGTGGCTTATCTTCAAGTTACACGCGCCCCCTGGGTAATGCAAAGTGAGTAACGTCTGTGCAGCGCTTGCCTTAAGGCATCAAAGACCAGGCTGTCTAAGTGCCAGCTGCATTAGAAAGGAAAAAAAATGTTGTCTTCAGCCCATTAGAAAGGTGATGTTTGGTTTGTCGCCCTACGGTCATCTTGTGGACCTACAAAAGTTAAGAGTATTTAAACTTTAAAGTGGATTCCGAACCACTCACAAACATCCATGCCACCACCAGAATTCGAACCTGGAGCATCTGCCCCACAGCGGCGTGTCGTATGGGTGGAGAAAAACTTCCACCAGGCAGCTTAACTATCGAAGCAATATGATTTCCACACTACAATCCACATCGAGTCTACTCTTTTCAGAATGCAGCGACTACTACTACACCACACCACTGTGCCTAGAGCTGAGTTGCCCCTTCACAGTTTGAGAAGGATGGGGGTGAAAAGAAGTCTGATTGGGCTCTGTGACGCTCTACGGCCCTATGAGACCGGGACCTAAGGTTTAAAGTAGATTCCGAACCACTCCAAACATCCATGGGCACTGCCGGGATTCGAACTCCATACCTGTGGTACCCAGGTTAGAGCCACTCGGTCATCAGGCCCCAGAATGCAGTGACTGCAACAATGCCGAACCTAGGCCCTCATGCCCGCTCAACTGATCCACCTGTGGGGCCTACCACTGCAATTTAAAGGCCTCCATTAGAAAATGAAGAAACTTAAGTTAAAATTTGTCAGCCAAGAATTTCCCGGAGCATTCATCCGAACATAAAGAGGAAGAAGGGTGTAAAGATTCGACTGGAAACGAGGATCAAATTAAAAAAGTCGGGCATTAAAAGAGGAAGGAGGGAACACTTGCAAATAGATATTAACGACATGGAGTATAAACGACCTTCCTTAGTGAAGGACAGGGATGTCAATGATTACCTCCTGCAAGTTAAAAGACGGTTCGCTTCATTGGGATTTCCACAAAAGGAAGATCTGAAATTGAGATTCAAAGATTCACATTTTCTGGTGCCAAAAATCTAAGCGCGATCTTTAATTTAAAAAAGAAAACTGTAAAAAGAAATGGGATTAAGAACAATACAACTGGAAAAAAATTAAAACAATTAATCAAAATGAAAAAAAAAAAACACAGAAGAGAAATGAAACACAGTAGACAATACACAAAAAGAGAGAGAAATACAGTTGAAAAAATGAGATTAGAGTAACATAAAAATTTCTAACAAAACCATTAGAAAAAAAAAAAAATCAACTATATTTTTTTCTTTACAATTTATTACAATTAACCAAACCAGAAGTGATAAAACATACAATAACACATGTAATCTTCATTCTAAACGTATGCATATGAATAAGGCTGGTAATGAATTGGTTTCTAGCTCTACGGTCATTTCGCGCACACTTCAGTTCATGTGACTGGGACCTACAGTTTAAAGTGGATTCCGAACCACTCAAGCTCACTCTTGTAGCACCAAAGGCCAGAGGCGCTAGCCAATTGACCACCAGGCCGGTAAATACAAATAAAATGAAAATAAATGATTGCAATGTATATGAATAAAGCTTGTATTCATACTGGACTAGGTTTTACATGTCATTTAAATTCTATAACAATTCCTGTTCATTCTATACAATTGCATTTTTAAATCGATTCAAAACTTAATTGAATGCAAAGACAAACACGCATCTCCGTGAAGAGAAAAGATTGAACATGCTTTTTTGAAAGAAGTCCTTCATAAGAAGAAACCGAAATACCCAACCGGATTCCGCGGTCGTAAAAACGAAGTAGCAGCAGCCAGCTGGGCGAAAGAGTGTTAAGTGATGGGCGAAAGGGTTCAAAAATAGATTCCGAACATCTCATTTCGGACGGTTTTCCGATCATTTGACTTTTCGCTTCTCGACTTTTGTTTCGCGGCGCAAGAATAAATATTGAACCGAGCGATTCCGTCCAAAAGTAACATTACCCTGTTCTTAAAAGAGAGAAAAAATTTCTAATGTAGCTGGTAGATAGATCGTGATCTTTTATACCATACGGGCTGCACCGACGTTACTCATTGAGCACTACCCAGGGGGCGCGTGTAACTTGAAGGTAAGCCACGGACGCGGAGTCACAATGCCCGCAACGCTCTACGATCCTACGCTCTAGGACCGAGACCTACGGTTTAAAGTGGATTCGAACCCTACAACTTCCATGGGCACCACCGGGATTCGAAACTGGGACCTGTGGTACTGAGCGCCAGAGCGTTAGCCACTCGGTCATCAGGCCCTGCTTAAAAGAGAAAAATAACCTACAAAAAGACCCTTAATACTGTGCCCGAAAAGTTAAGACCAATTATTTTTTTTTTTTTTTTTCAAAAACTCTTTATCTATTCTTCCACATTTATTTCATCGCCTTCAAAGTCATCCCCTCCGGACACACACTGCACTCATGGCAACTTTTTCCGAGCCTCAATGCATGCTGAAAAGTCATCGGCCTTCAAAGCGCGGCGCGATTGAACGTCTTCATTCGACTCAAAACGGTGTCCCCGTGAGTGGTCTTTTGAGTTTAGAGAGTAGCCAGAAGTCGCATGGTGTGAATACGATGCTTGTGGAACGACACGGGTTTCATTTTTGTCCCCAAGAATCAATAGTGCATTCAGTGTTTTCGGTACCCATCGAGATTTTTCAAGCTCAAATTGGAATCGCTGATCAACAGCAAAGGCCTCAGTATCTTGGGGAAAAAAAAGCGTCTCATTGAAATTATCCTATTTCGGTTGCGATGATCGTGGAATTATGCATATAATTATAATATGCTGAATCAAATCTCAACAATCATCAAAAAATTTTTTTTAATCATGTGTGAACATGATGTTGTCCTGGTTAGGGGTCCGTGATGTTGTCCGAAAATGAGGGCCAAGCAAATAAATCTCCATTACAAATTTTGGCGGAAAATGGTACTTTGAGCAACCTTAACTCTTGAAATGATCCACGAATAACGTTAGTCTTAAGGAATTTTCTGGAGAATTTTTCTTGTGTTTGAATTGTTTTTGTAGTAGGGTTTTGAAGCAGTTTTCATGTTTTGGCTTGAGATTTTAAACATTTGTATATCCAAGGACTATAAATATACATAGTGCATTGATCCATTCCTTCTTCTCGAAGTTTCATATTTATTACTTTTGGCATTTTCCGGTGCCTATTGGGCTGTATAGTGCTTCTTATTGTATTTGGAATACTTCATTCTTCACTTATGCCTAGAATTTTCCCCCTGCAATCACCCATGATTTAGAAAGCAATTGGCTTTCACAATAAACAGGAACTACAGCACGAGATGACTCAGAAATGAAAAAAAAAATCTCCTTTTTTTTTTAAATGCTCCAATTATAGCTGTCAAGATGCAAGTTGTCACTATACGAAACTCCACTCTATTTGATGATAAAACACAACAGGTGATAATGCATTCAAATGAACAAATATGCCAGATAAAGATGAACAGAAAATAAAAGCAACAATTTTTTTTTTTTTTTTTTTTGTTCCGTGCGATAACATAGTGCAGAAGAATACATTCCTCTCGCAATCTATTCAGATCAACTCGCAAACTGGCGAAGTATAATTCAACAATTGACTTATCATTTCCAATGTGGCGCTTTTTCCCACAGTGTTCGATCCCACACGCTGCATGACGTTCCATTTTTTACACGTTTTATCAGTCGAGTCAATAAGTCACTTATAAAGAAAAAAAAAAAGTAAGAAAAGATAAAGAGTAGCACTGCGATCGGTGGTACAATTTTATTATCTTCAAATATCACTTATGCAAAACGGCAAATCGATTAACATTTCTTTTGCTTTTTCTAATAAAATTTTTAATAGAAGATTAATGAAGAATAATAAAAATGTTTTTCTTCCCCGTATTGGTTTGGTTTGTCGCTCTACGGTCATCTTGTGCACACTTTGGGCTAACCAGACCGGGACCTACAGTTTAACGTGGATTCCGAACCACTCACAAACATCCATGTCACCGCCAGGATTCGAACCTGGAGCCTGGGATAACAAAGGCCAGAACGCTGGTAAATTGGCCATCAGGCTGCGGTTTTTGTTTTTTTTTTTAATTTATTTATTTATTATTATTTATTTATTTTTTCCAAATGCAGCTGGCAAACACTTAGACAGTTGTCAGGGATGCCTTAAGGCAAACGCTGCACAGACGTTACTCACTTAGCACGACCCAGGAAGTACATGTAGCTTGAAGATAAACTACAGGCGCGGAGTAAAACTACCCTCCGCAACGCTCTACGATCCTGTTACACCGGGACCTACGGATTAAAATGAATTCCGAACCACTACACACATCCATGCCACCGCCAGGACTCAAACTTGAAACCTGTGGTACCAAAGACCAGAACGCTAGCCACTTGTCCGCCAGACTGTATTTCCATTAGGAGTTCGAAATGAACTTATTCTGAAAGGCAAAAGTGCTTGTGTCGAGTAATGGATTGCAATGAAGGCCAGAGGGTGAAAAACTTTTATCAAATAAATATTTCATACTTGGAGAGAATTTTTTTTTCAAAGAAGAAGCCTCAATTCATTTGAATATCACCACAGCTTGGCGATTCATAGAGTTCGGAAAAACCAGCCATTCAAAGAAGGAAATTTATTCAATACGCAAAACAAAAAGAAGAAAAAAAAAAAACACCGAGTGACAGCTGGCTTGGAAAATTAATTATTCCCTCCCTTTCGCACAGAAATTTGATTCAAAACACACTGATCTGCCACAAAGAGTTGATAGAACAGGGATTCGAACCTGAAGTCTTCGGTACCAATGGCAAGAGCGCTAGTCACACGACACATATGAAAATCCCCATTAGAAGAACCAAAATGAAACACCGAAATTCCTTTTTAGCCCTTGCGACCCAATGGCCAATTGGCTAGCTCTCTGGCCTTTGTTACCGAAGACTTCAGGTTCGAATCCTCGCATTGGCATGGATGTTTGTAAGTGGTTCGGAATCCACGTTAAACTGTAGGTCCCGGTCTGTTTAACCCTCGTGTGCATAAAATGACCGTAGAGCGACAAATGAAACCAAGCAGAAATGAGCTTTTTCTGAAAAGCAAAAGTGCTTGCAAACTCGCCGCCCCTAGTCGAGCAACAGGGCCTGATGGTCGAGTGGGTAGCGCTTTCTGGCGCTCGCTACCACCAGGTTTCGGGTTCGAATCCCGGCGGTGCCATGAATGTTTGTAGTGGTTCGGAATCCACTTTGAACCATAGGTCCCGGACTCATATGACCGTAGAGAGCGTCACAGAGTCCAATCAGACCTCTTCTCACCCACATCCTTCCCAAACTGTAAAGGGACAACTCAGCTCTATGCACAGCGGTGTGGTGTGGTAGTAGTAGTCGAGCAATGGATCGCAATGAAGGCCAGAGGGTGAAAAACTTTTCACCAAATAAATATTTCACACTTGGAGAGAACTTTTTCAGAAAAGAAGACGAAACTTCAATTCATTTGAATATCACCACAGCTTGGCAATTCATAGAGATCGAATATGAGGAAATCGAATACCATTCAAAGATAGGAAATTTATTCAATACGCAAAACAAAAGAAGAAATAAGTGACAGCTGGCTTGGAAAATTAATTATTCCCTGCCTTTTCACACAGAAATTTGATTCAAAAGACACGGATATCGAACAAGTCAGGCCACAAGGCGTTGAGGAATATTCTGTGGCAGGTTCTTTTTTCTTCCTCTTTCCCTCTAAGCCCTTAAGCTTCGAAGAACATCTTCCAATCGCAACGGAATTGAAGTGAAGTGAACATTAGAGGCCACCTACTGCTTCATCGACCTTTCCATTAATTAATGCAAAATAAAAATTTAATCGAAGGAAAAAACAAGTTACACAATTTATTTATTTTATTTTTTTTTTTTTTTTGTACGTTCTTCAAAAGCTTTTATCCAACCACAAAATGAATTCGTAGTTAACCAATCCTCTAATAGTCCAACCAATAATTCCAATCTTTTTTTTTTTTTCAAAAGATATTTTGTATAATTTGGATATAATTTTTTTCTTCCCTTAAAAATAACTAATGCATGAAAAAGTTTCCTTCTACTCCAAAGGATATTTCCGTACAAACGGAAATGGTTCATGAAAGCCGCATTTCACTTTAAATAGAAGCACCAGCATTCATTTCTGGTGACACTGCCATTTGGAACGGACAACCTCAGGGATGGCCTTCTCCCTCAAATTTAATGAAAAGAACAAATTCAAAAACTCAAAGAACAAAGAATACAAAGAACTTACAGGCCTCTGTATTTATCGAGCCTATGCTCAGCAAAGCCTATCGCTTTCTCGCTCTACTATCTTTCATTTGCGCACTTTGGGCTACACAGACTGGGGCCTACAGTTACGATGCTTGTGGAACGACACGGGTTTCATTTTTGTCCCCAAGAATCAATAGTGCATTCAGTGTTTTCGGTACCCATCGAGATTTTTCAAGCTCAAATTGGAATTGCTGATCAACAGCAAGGCCTCAGTATCTTGGGAAAAAAAAAAAAGCGTCTCATTGAAATTATCCTATTTCGGTTGCGATGATCGTGGAATTATGCATATAATTATAATAATATGCTGAATCAAATCTCAACAATCATCAAAAAATTTTTAATCATGTGTGAACATGATGTTGTCCTGTTAGGGGTCCGTGATGTTGTCCGAAAATGAGGGCCAAGCAAATAAATCTCCATTACAAATTTTGGCGGAAAATGGTACTTTGAGCAACCTTAACTCTTGAAATGATCCACGAATAACGTTAGTCTTAAGGAATTTTCTGGAGAATTTTTCTTGTGTTTGAATTGTTTTTGTAGTAGGGTTTTGAAGCAGTTTTCATGTTTTGGCTTGAGATTTTAAACATTTGTATATCCAAGGACTATAAATATACATAGTGCATTGATCCATTCCTTCTTCTCGAAGTTTCATATTTATTACTTTTGGCATTTTCCGGTGCCTATTGGGCTGTATAGTGCTTCTTATTGTATTTGGAATACTTCATTCTTCACTTATGCCTAGAATTTTCCCCCTGCAATCACCCATGATTTAGAAAGCAATTGGCTTTCACAATAAACAGGAACTACAGCACGAGATGACTCAGAAATGAAAAAAAAATCTCCTTTTTTAAATGCTCCAATTATAGCGCTGTCAAGATGCAAGTTGTCACTATACGAAACTCCACTCTATTTGATGATAAAACACAACAGGTGATAATGCATTCAAATGAACAAATATGCCAGATAAAGATGAACAGAAAATAAAAGCAACAATTTTTTTTTTTTTTTTTTTTTGTTCCGTGCGATAACATAGTGCAGAAGAATACATTCCTCTCGCAATCTATTCAGATCAACTCGCAAACTGGCGAAGTATAATTCAACAATTGACTTATCATTTCCAATGTGGCGCTTTTTCCCACAGTGTTCGATCCCACACGCTGCATGACGTTCCATTTTTTACACGTTTTATCAGTCGAGTCAATAAGTCACTTATAAAGAAAAAAAAAAAAAGTAAGAAAGATAAAGAGTAGCACTGCGATCGGTGGTACAATTTTATTATCTTCAAATATCACTTATGCAAAACGGCAAATCGATTAACATTTCTTTTGCTTTTTCTAATAAAATTTTTAATAGAAGATTAATGAAGAATAATAAAAATGTTTTTCTTCCCCGTATTGGTTTGGTTTGTCGCTCTACGGTCATCTTGTGCACACTTTGGGCTAACCAGACCGGGACCTACAGTTTAACGTGGATTCGAACCACTCACAAACATCCATGCCGCCGCCAGATTCCTGAAACCTGTGATATCAAAGGCCAGAGCACTAGTCCCTCAACCATCGGGCCGCCGGCATAAACATGAAAACTTCCATAATGTTTGGTTTGTCGCTCTACGGTCATCTAGTGCACGCGAGGTCTAAAGAGACCGTGACCTACAGTTTAAAATGGATTCTGAATCCCTAACAGACATGCATGTGACCGGCAGGATTTGAACCTAAAGCCTGTGATACCAAAGGCCAGAGCGCTAGCCACTTGGCCACCAGACGGCACATCCTCTACGAGTTCCGAAATTAACTTTTCCTGAAAAGCAAAAGTACTCGTCAACTCGCCACCGGTAGTCCATCAATAAATTTGCAATGAAGGCCAGAGGGTGAAAAACTTTTCACCAAATAAATATTTCACACTTGGAGAGAACTTTTTCAGAAAAGAAGACGAAACTTCAATTCATTTGAATATCACCACAGCTTGGCAATTCATAGAGATCGAATATGAGGAAATCGAATACCATTCAAAGATAGGAAATTTATTCAATACGCAAAACAAAAGAAGAAATAAGTGACAGCTGACTTAGAAAATTAATTATTCCCTCCTTTCACACAGAAATTTGATTCAAAAGACACGGATTTCGAACAAGTCGAGCCACCAAGGCGTTGAGGAATATTCTGTGGCAGGTTCTTTTTTTCTCCTCTTTAAGCCCTTAAGCTTCGAAGAACATCTTCCAATCGGAACGGAATTGAAGTGAAGTGAAGATTAGAGGCCACCTACTGCTTCATCGGCCTTTCCATTAATTAATGCAAAATAAAAATTTAATCAAAGGAAAAAACAAGTTACACAATTTATTTAATTTTTCCGTACGTTCTTCCAAAAGCTTTTATCACACCACAAAATGAATTCGTAGTTAACCAATATTCTAATAGATTTTTTTCAAAAGATATTTTGCTTCAGATTGATCTTTGTTTTTGTTTTTTTCTCGCTTTAAAGATTAAATGAATAATTTATAAGTCAATTCAAGTTAAGAGTAATAGATGTAAATATAAAGATATTTCATTTATATACTATGTAGATAAAAAAAAAAAAAAAAGCTATGCAAATAAAGTGACTTTATAAAATTTGTTTTCAATTTTTCCACAACGCTCAATTGTTTTTGTTTAGACAACAGAAAATTGCAGAATTTTTTTAATGAATGGTCAAGGAAAAAAAAAAAGAATTGAATATACATGATAGTCGAAAAATTTTAAGTATTGAAAGAGTAAAAAAATTAACATATGATTTGCAACATTTGAAAAACAAAGATTCCAAAAAGGGAGCTTTTTTCCCCGCAGCAATCAGACGAATCCTAAACTAACCTTGCTATACACACACAAAACATATTTATTCTATAATGGCCGAAGTAGTGAAAACCAATGTATTAAAAAATTACATTACGTGTGCATCCCTAGAGTCAAAAATGAACTGTCGAAATGACGAGAAAATATTAACTTTGATTTTAAAATAATATTGTTGTGAATATAGGATAGATAGCGTCTGTTTTATGGATGAGTTTACAGTTGCGAGTTCGCAGAATAATTAAATTATAGTCTGCGAACTCATGATGAGTGCAGAGAAACAAATATCGCACTAGTAAAATAATTTTTTTTTAATGATTTCATTTTTTTATTTCATTTACATTTATATATTTTTATATTTCATTTATAATCATATATTTTTTATATTTATATATTTTTACATTTATATATTTTTATATTTATATATTTTTATATTTATATATTTTTATATTTATATATTTTTATATTTATATGTTTTTATATTTATATATTTTTATATTTATATATTGTTATATTTATATATTGTTATATTTATATATTGTTATATTTTTATATTTATATATTTTTTATATTTCGTTTATATTTATATATTTTTTATATTTTATTTTTGGTGTGTTTCAGTGTGTTTTGTATTTGAAAAAATCACAAAACACGCTGAAACACGTGGAGAAACAAATATCGCACTAGTAAAATAAATATTTTTTAATGATTTCATTTTTTTTTATTTCATTTGTATTTATAATTTTTTTATATTCCATTTATATTTATATATTTTTTATATTTTATTTTTGGTGTGTTGCAGAGTGGTTTGTGTTTTTCACACACAAAACACACTGAAACACACCAAAAATAATTAGAGAAACAGTGAAACGCTGAATTTCTTTACAGTGAGCGTTTGGTACCATTATTATTATATTATTTAAGTTCACGTGTAAGAATCATAGTAAACACAATAATAATAACTCATTATTGTTACAATGTTTCACTCCAAAAAAATGTCTATAGTGGGTCTAAATCTAATAGGGGGATATATAATTTTATATGGATTTCCAAAGTGGCCCGCAATTGTCATTTGAGTTGGCCACCCCTGCATTAGACAATTCTTTTTTTTTTTTTTTTTCAATGGGTCATTACTGAACGTTCACAAAAAAAAAAAAAAAAAGGTATTTCTTTGAGTTTTAATATTATCTCAGAAATTAAAATGAAAAACGTTTCTAACATTAAAAAATATATATATATATATCAGATCAGCCCTACCAACACTTCATTCCTCTTAAAATTTGTTGGGCTTAAAACGGGGGGGCCAACTCAATAAATGTAATTCACCCAACTCAATAAATGTTAAGAAAAATTACGTTCGCAAACATTTTATTTTCCCGTTCACGCATTCCAAGGTCAAAGGGAGCCATAAAAACTATTGCGGCCATTAAAAACATCTTACTCGATCACTTAAGCGAATAAAAATAAGCGCTTAAGCAGCCATTACACCGACTGTAAATGGGCAGCTAATGAAGCACTACAGCTACATGTCCTTTCGAATTCCCGCTCTGCTAGTCAATTGCCCTGCGCTTCTCTTTGTTTGGAACGCACATATCGTTCCATCTTCCGAAAAATTTTACAGAATTGGGCACATTGTTTCTCAATACAACAACATAAAAAGAAATTCAATACTACTGTGCCCAAAAAGTAAGAACTTTTTTTTTTTCCAAACACACTTTATTTCTTCCAAATTTATTTCAGCGCATTCACAGGAATCCCCTCCGGACACAACGCACTCACGCCAACTGTTTTCCCAATCCTCAATGCATGCTAAAAAGTCATCAGCAGGGACGGCCTTCAAAGCAAGCGGCGATTCAAGTGGAATCTCTTCAACGATTCAAAACGGTGTCCGCGGAGCGGTCTTTTGAGTTTAGAGAATAGTCAGAAGTCGCACGGTGTGAATACGGTGCTTGTAGAACGATATGGGTTTCCTTTTGGCGAAAAAGTCACGAATAATCCATGCAGTGTGAGCTGGCACATTCAGTGTTTTCGGTACCCATCGTGATTGGACGCGTTTGAGGCCCAAATGCAATGGACCGATCCTTTTGAAATTCCAACATCAGCAGTAAAGTTTCTAATTGACGGTTTGCAAACACCCAATCTTTAATTTTTTAAATAATAAATTGGTTTTACTTTTCAGACACATTAGTATGGCAACGCAATTCAAGCCTATTATTGATTGAACTGCTTCCAAAACAGGAAAAATTGTTGTTGTTCTAATTCAGCTGGCAATACCGAGACAGTTATTCTTTATGCCATAAGCAAGGGCCGCACGGCTATCACTCATTGAGCACTACACAGAGGGCACGTGTAGCTTGAAGTTAGTAACAGTACCCCTGCAACGCTGTACGATCCTATTAGACCGGGACCTACGGTTTAAAGTGGATTCGAACCACTATAAACATCCACGGCACCGCCGAGATACGAACCCGATACCTGTGATACCAAGTGCCAGGGCTTTAAATCTTCAAAACAGCGACCGACCGCACAGATACATGCTCGGTAATGTCAAAGAAGAGACTGGCGGAAAGTTCCTAAGATGCCAGGTATTTCGCGCATGAGTCGAACAACGAGGTCCTCAACTGGATCACAATTGCAAACGCAGAATGAGAATAAATTCGAGTGAGCACCGGGGTTTCCAGCCGGAAGATTTTAAACACGTCCCGTGAGGGGTGTCCGTTGGCTCACGGTCCCTTAGTTTGTACGCAAAAGTGCGTTGGTGCCTCAACGCGTCACTTCCGAGCCTACCTACCCATACAAAAATGTTAGGGGCCTGACGGCCGAGTGGCTAGCCCTCTGACTCTCGATTACACAGGTATCGGTTCGATCCCGGTGGTGCCATGATGTTTGTAGTGGTTCGGAATCCACTTTAAGCCGTAGGTCCCTGTCTCCTATGACCGTACAGCGTCTCAGAGCCCAATCAGACTTCTTCTCACCCACGCCGTTCCCAAACTGTACAGAGGCAACTCAGCTCTAAGACACAGTGTGGTGGGGTGTAGTAGTAGTAGTAGTATACAAAAAATGTTTTTAGTAAAACGTGCGACCCCTCAAAGTTTGTCACACGTTTTTTAAGAAATCAGTCAGGTTGCTTCGTGAGCGTCATTTGAGCTGGGACAATCACGAATAGGAAAAGATCGGTTTGGTTTGTCGCTCTACGATCAGCTTGTGCACACTTTAGGCTAAATAGACCGGGACCTACAGTTTAACGTGGATTCCGAACTACCGACAAACATTCATGCCACCGCTAGAATTCAAAGATGCCAGGCTGAATTGATAGATAGCAACGATGTCCTCAACTGAGTCATGGTTACAAATGCAGATTGAAAATAAATAGATGGAGAAATAATAATAGAGTGCGCATCGGGGTTTCCAGCCAGAGGACTTGAAACTCGTCACGTGACGGGTATCCCTTGATTCAATGTCCCTGGATGTTGCGGGAGATTCGTTTGTACCCAGAAAGTTTGTTGGTCCCTCAACGCATCACTTCCGACCCTACCTTCCAATGCAAAAAATGCTTTGGTAAAACGTACCACTCCCTCAAAGTTTGTCGCACGATTTATAAGAAATCAGCCAGGTCATCTTGTGCACACTTTAGGCTAAATAGACCGGGGCTTATAGACCAGCTTAATATGGATTCCGAACCCCCGACAAACATCCATGCTATCGCCAGGATTCGAACCTGAGGCCTTCGGTACTATCGGCCAGAGCACTAGCCAGTTGATCACCAGGCCGCGAACAGGAAGAGAAGAGGGAAAAATAATTTGGACGCGTCCATTAATGTGATAAATTTCTCAAGAAGAAAAGAGACAACAACGAGAAAAAAAAGAAAAAAAAAGCCTTTAAAATCGACAAAAGCCATAAAATATGTCTATGCATCTCGCTAGATGGGGGAAGGACTGTTCTGTCGGCCGATGGGCTGACGGCCAACTGGCGGGGCGCCAGCAGGCACCTGCTAAAAAGGCAGCCCTACTTTTTTCTGCCGTATTATTATTTCGCCCCCCACCCCCACCTGCCTATGCGGCGAAGGATGCGCCAAAGACGGCAGCGGCTCAATCGGGAGGGATGACAAATTTCGCGTCTTCATTAGAGGATGACATTTTTATGTCCTCTAATAGAGTGGCAGATAGATAGCGAGGGGACGGGAAATAAGGAGAAAGTGATAGTGATTTTTATTTTATACATATAGTATTTGTGAAAAAAACAAAAAAATTTAGAAGTTTGGCCATAAAATTAGAAATATAAAACATTTTGGAATACGAGCAGTTATGGTTTTGCTCACCCATAAAACTAACTGGCTACATAATTGCCAGAATAAAATATACATATGGTATATTTTATTCCCTGGACATTCCATGCAACCAAATGTGCATTAAAATAAAACGCGGAAAAATTTTTGAAAACAAATCTGCCTCTTTCTACCATTCTATCCGAAATCATCCTCCACAAGAACAACTCCAGTTTTTTTTTCCGGCAGTTGCCAGTTTTAGATAGCTGAACTGTCTTCACCAACATCGAAATGGAATCTCTCAACTGTTACTTGTGCGAGTTACTTCAGTAAACAGTGTTGGAGTTTGGTTTGTCGCTCTACGGTCATCTTGTACCCACTTTGGGCTAAACTGACAAGGGTCCTACTGTTTAAAGTGGATTCCGAACCACTCACGAACATCCATGAACCGAAAGCCAAGATTCGAACCTGGAGCCTGGAATACCAAAGGCCAGAGCGCTAGCCACTTGGCCACCAGGCCGTAGCTACCAAATACCAAATTTACACCCAATACTACATGAGCACTTGAAACCTGTTTCTAAATCAGCATCTGAATTTTTATACTAAAGAATCGTGCGTGAATTTCGGTACTCTCCTTACAAATAGTCCTCCATCACATATTAAATGATTTTCGGCACCATTCCAAGCACTAAGACCCTTTAACCATTTTTAACAACATCTAATAAAACCTACTTGCTCACAAATATAATGTTGCATAGAAGAATGTTTGGATTATGTGATGGCAAATACGGTAACTAAAAACTTAGACTATCAGAATCTTTCTGAAAGTTACCAACTGTTTGCTGTGTATACTATCTCCCAATTTCACATGAATCCTTCATCAGAAGCACACAAAAATGCGGAGAAATGCATTGCAATAACCAGGAAGTATTTATTACATTCTGGTGGAAAACTCTAACATAAAATTAAAATTACAAAATGTTTTTTATCTGGTAAACACACTAAATTCTGCTCTCTCATTACCACTACTATTACACCGCATTACTGTGTCTAGAGCTGAGTTGCCCCTATACAGTTTGGGAATGATGTGGGTGAGAAGAAGTTTGATTGGGCTCTGTGACGTCTACGGTCCTATGAGACCGGGACCTACGGTTTAGAATGAATTCGAACCACTACAAATATCTATGGCACCGCCGGGAATCAAACCCGAAACCTGTGGTACCAAATCTCAGAGGTATAGCCACTCTGCCGTCAGGTCCCCGCTCTCTCATTGCCGAGCAAACCAAAGTGGACCAGAAACCAAAACAATGTTGTGAAAATCGAAAGGTTTAAAAAGACATTTTTCGCATCTTTTGGATGGCCGTTTGAAATGTTTCCATGGACAGGACAAATATGTGTTAAAGTAATTGCTTAGAAAAGAAAAAAATTCTAAGTTTATTATATACACACTTTTTCCAATAGTAAAGATAATTCAAGTCTCAAACATTAAAATCATTATACTTTAAAATAAAAAATTTAAATAAACAAGTAATATAAAAAAAAAAATGTAAGTCAATTCCGACTTTTTTTTTCACTCTATTGCAGAAAGTCCTTTACAAATAAAGTTGAAATTTTCCTCTTACATCTGGCGCCATCTATTGATAGATATATGCATCTTAAATGTAAAAAAAGCTAAAATGAATGAATTAAATTTAATGAATGAAGTAATATTTGAAGAAGCTGTATTAACATCCAGTGTCATCCACTACAAGTTCCAAAAAATGTATTTGAAGTTAAGTAGATGAATAAAAAGTATTTTATGAACGATTGAAAATTTGAACAAGATATATATAGAGGGAGAGTGTGAGTTAATAGTAGGAATTGGAAAAAATAAGACAGACAAAAAGAGACGAATAAAAAATATCAAGCCACACCAAGCTAATATTGTAATGATTAAAACATCTGTAAAAATAGGTTTTAAATTTATCTCAATGTGGTTTTGCGGTTGTTTCTCCTACGAAGGAAACACGTCAATGCGATAGAAATCTGAAAGTGGAGGTCTTTTTCTTGAAGTGTTTCGCAGAATTGTTCCACGACATCTTGAGCACACGGAAGTAAGACGTTTGGCTTTCATAGCAGAAATTTATGTGAACGATTCATGCACAGATAATCGAAACACAAAAATCGATCAATACAATTTTGAAAAGTTATTTTTATTAAGTTATATCTTTTTATAGATGGCTCCTTATTATATATTAAACAAGTAATATAAAAAAAAAAAAATTTAAGTCAATTCCTACTTTTTTTTCACTATATTCCAGAAAGTCCTTTATAAATAATTTTCATTCATTTTTTTAAGTTTATCTGGCTCCATCTATCGGTAGATATGTGCAACTTAAATCTAAAAAAAAAAAAAAAAAAACTAAAATGAATGAATTAAACTTAATGAATGAATTAATATTTGAAAAAAACTGTATTAACATCACTACAAGTTTGAAAAAATGTATTTGAACTCGAGTGGATGAATAAAAAGTATTTTATGAACGTATGAAAGTTTGAACAAGATATATATAGGGAGAGTGTGAGATAATAGAGGGAATTGAAAAAGAGAAAGAATACCGTGTACAAGATTAAGACATTTTTTAATTAAAATTTACATTCATATATGTGTATATGCTTTCTGAACAGAAGCTCCGTAACAAAACTTACAACGAAATAGTCTCATCTTCTTATCATTAATTTAAATGTGTTGTTTTTTTTGCACATGAATAACAAAAAATAGGCTAACAAATAGAACGAATCGTCAAGACAAATTGCACTGCGTCATAAAAAATTTCAAATAAATTGAAAATACACTAACACTCAAAAAGAGTATGGAATTTGTGAATGCCATCGTATTATTTTAAAAAACAGTAAGTGGTTAAAAAAAAAAAAAAAATTCCAAGAGTTTTATGGAGTTTAAAAATAAATTAAAATTCAAAACATTCTCAAATGATGATTCCAATCATAATTCTTTTAATTCTATTCTGCTAATTCCGTTCTCAATGAGAATTTTTAGTAGTCTGCGAAATAAGAATTCTTCTCATTCAATTCTGCAAAATAAGAATTCTAATTCTAGTCTGCGAAATATAGAATTCATCTCATTCTAATCTGCGAAATAAAAATTCTAAAATAAAAAATTCGTAAGCCAAAAATTCCAAGAGAACTGTACTTCTTTCAATCGTAAAAATTGAACTTTTTAAGAAGAAATTTTTAATTCAATCAATTTAGATTCTTCTTTCTCTCGCAACAGTACCAGAGGAACGGATTCAGCAACCTTCCGCAACAAAAACTCGAAAACGACAATGGCTCTCTCGCCTACGTGAGAATGCAGCGGGCTTCAATAATATCGGATTTCAATGCGTTCCTTCAGAAGAGTCCACTCGATGAATGGGGCTCATTGTCCGGCCGAAGGATGGACAGCACTGCCATGACGTCATACGATGACGTATCGGTAAAAAAATAAAGAGGGCGGGCACAAGAGCACGGGAATAGCATTTTTAAGAAAGCCACGTTTCTACCACTCACTCACTTCGAAGTCATCCATCGAACAAATAGTCATGAAAGCCAATGATACTTAAGAATAGATTTCCTTATTGAGATTAAGACAGATTAAGTGAATTGTTCCAATGAAATAGTCTTTCGATGAATAAATATGCTATTTCGTCACATCAAAATGGCAGAGGCAGGCAATAGCAACAATCGCAATTTTTCAAAAATAATAATCGAGGTGGTTCATTTTATGAGCAATCGCCCTTCAAATTAAATAAGTTTAAAAGCGCATATGTATTGCAGAACGCAACCCATGAAAAGGATTTGATTTGGTTGGTTTGTCGCTCTACGGTCACCTTGTGCACACTTTAGGCTAAACACCATGAAAAGGAAGCATGATTTGCAATGCTTGGATTTTTTATACCAGTCTTAACGAGATTGAGACCTATCACACTCATCAATGAGACATTTAGTTTTCTACTTGAAATCCTTGTTGTTTCGAAAATTATAGAAAAATCTTGGATTTGGTATCTTAAGGAGGAAGTGAATGTATGAAAATACATCTTTAGGCTACATGCTAGTTTTATGAGAGTTCGGCTCCGCTTAACTCCTATGTTTTCTGCAAGGCTGTCCAATTTGATTTTTGCTTTCAATAAAACATTACCCTGCTACCTACTACTTTAGCTTTCTTTCAGTTACTTCGGCAGTTCTGTACTGCCTTTAGTAGTGCAGATTGAATGGAGAATAAATTCAATCTGCGCTACTGAATTCTGAAATTCCATTCTAACTGCAACATATTTGAATTGAAGACGATTGAACCAATAAAGAAACGCAAATGCGTAGTACTTCCAAGTCGAATGCCTACTGAAACTGTAAGGATAAGAACGATTTCATAATGCATAAAAGAAATTTTGAGTTGCTAAAACACATACTAATATGACTGGATAACACTTGCTGAGTATTTCGCTGATTCCATTGGCTAACTTGAGTTCCTTATCAAAACAGTAGCTGCCACCCTTTCCCTTTTTCCATAAGACCACACGGGGTTCATGAATTTGGTCTAAAAGTCTTTTTTTTTTTTTTTTTTTTTTCTTAAAAATAAAATAACTTACACAAAATCTTACTTCATTGTGGATCCAGGATAGTTTTTTGAAAAGCCTCCGTGGCTAGAAAGGCCTTTCGACACTTCATTCGTTGGCTACTAAAACTGTCACTACCTTTGCTACTGTCGTATTAATACTGAGTACTATGGAAGTCCCTCCTTAGCATTTAATTTTAACACCAGAATTCTGAAAAAAATTTTAATTTTTATAAAGATTGGATTTTTAAGCCCATTCTCCACCTCTAGCAGCACTACAACTACACCACACCACATCACATCACATCACATAACTATGTCTAGAGCAGAGTTGCCCCGTTACAGTTTGGGAATGATGTGGGTGAGAGAAGTCTGATTGGGCTCTGTGACGCTCTTACAGTTATATGAGACCGGGATCTACGGCTTAAAGTGGATTCCGAACCACTGCAAATATCCACGGCCCCGCCGGGACTCGAACCCGAGCGCCAGAACGCTAGCTATCAGGCACCAGGCAGCTTAACTATTGAAGCGAAATGATTTCCACACTACGATCTACATCGAGTCTCCTCTTTTCAGAATGCAGCGACTGCAACAATGATGCACCTAGGCCCTCCTGCCCACTCAAACTGAACCACCTGCCGGGCCTACCAATGTAATTTAAAGGCCTCCTTTAAAAAATGAAGAAACTTAAGTTAAATTATGTGTCAACCAAGAATTCGCGAACCAAGACGAACGCAGAGTAACAATATCCCAGCAACTCTCTACGATCCTATTAGGACCGGGGCCTACGGTTTAAAGTGGATTCCGAACCACTACAAACATCCATACCACTACCGGGATTCGAACCGGAAATCCGTGGTACCGAGAGCCAGAGCGCTAGCCACTCGGCCATCAGGCCAATTAATGATTATCTACTACTACTACAACAACAATCAGGCCCCATCTACTCTGGCAACACTGAAAGGCGAGCTCTAATGGAAACGACGGTTATTTCTATGAGCTTAGTTTATTTCAAGAGCTCTGTTCCGCGTCCGCCATCAAAAGGTACGCAGGAGCTAAAAAGGGCGCGGGTCATTAACCTAGAAAAATGCGAGCAGAGGAAGTTAAAGCACAATGCGTTGGGGGCATCGATTTTTCTGCACTATTACCGCGAATGAATATTTCTCAGAGAAAACTTTCTCTCCAGAAATTCGACACTAATGGTCCATTCTGCGGAGAAAAGGAAGAAAATCTATTAGTTCTCGGTAGAAGATGCTGCTCGAATGCAGAGCTGCCGATTGGATTTTTTTTTTTAAAGCCAAGAAATCGAAAGTAGGTCAAATTTCCAACATCCAATACATAAGAAAAGATGGAAAAAAAATACTGTAAGGGTTTTTAAAATAAATACTCACTTACTTCTAATAAATGATATTTTGCTTCGACAACCTCAAGCATTGAATTTTGCATCCTGGAATCGCTCTACTTTAAACAGAAGGGCCCGGTTTAATATGACTGTAAGGTGTTGGGCGTAGTGCTGACAACTCTATCCCGTAAAAAAAGACATCTGTCTCGAAATCTGCCAGCAGGCAAACGGCTTTGGCACACCATGGGGCTGTTGCCCCATTGAAGAATCTGTTCTGTTCTGTTTCGATAGCATGGATTTACTTGTAGAGTGACTCTCATAATCTATTCTTTTTTTTTTTTTTTTTTGGGGGGGCAATCCTTCAATTCTGTGACAGCAAGTCATTAATTCCACTTTGAAACACTGAAACATCTTGTACTTTCATCTTAAATTAAAATGCCACCGCTGTATACAATTTAGTAGCACGACGGGAAACAACAAAAGATGACGACTACTACTATTATTATTTACACCACATCACCACCGCTTAGAGTTGAATTACTCCTTTACAGTTTGGGAATGATGTAGGTGATAAGTCTGATTGGGCTCTGTGACTCTCTACGGTCTTATGAGACCTGGACCTAAAGTGGATTCCGACCCACTACAAACATCGGCACCGCCGGGATTCAAACGCAATACCTGTGGGACCGAGCGCCAGCCATTTGGCCATCATGTCGATAACTAAAGATGGCTTTAGCAGATGCTGTAAGTAGCACCAGGACTGGACAATATCTAGTATTTTTTATTGAAAGCAAAAATTTAACTGGCCTCCAGAAATCTTGCATGAATTTTGGGAAACTCTTAATTTTAGTCTAGCAAAATTGTGATGTACCTTACATACATTTTTTCACGTTATAGTAACTATTGTGTGCATACATTTCTTCAATACACCGAGAGTCGAGTAACGGAAAAAAATAAAATATTAGTTAGATAAACATTGTTTAAGACAATATATAAACCCTGTTTAAATAAACAATCAATTTATATTATTTTCCCCGATGGAACAATGATCTCGTGCATTTTTTTTTTTTTTTTTTTTCAAATAAATCTTTTCGAAGCATATTCTTAAATTCTACCGCTATTACATATAGCCTGCTTTAAAATAAAAGGTTCCCAAGTCCAATTTGGAAAAAATTAATCAAAGATCATTGAGTTTTACAAGATTTAAACAACTTAATGATACCTTCAGTTACACATAGACGTCATTTTTTTTCCCCTTTATAACTGCAAATAACGCGGACAATGGTAAAAAAATAAATAAAATAGCCTCATTATTTTAAATCTACCAAAATGTTTTAATTAAATCCAACGAAAAGTAAAGCTTCTTAATATTCTACACGGAAAACCGGATGTCACACTATCCTAAACAATCTTCTGGGTGTTTCTTTCAGGAGAGGAAAATGATTTTTCAAACAAAAACCTAAAAACTTAAATGCAGAAGAAATCTCATTGAAAACCTTGGTGCCTCTGGGTTACTGTGTCAATCTTCCAACAAAGAAAATTACGTTGAAATATTATTAAATACTACTGTACCCAAAAAGTAAGACCCATTTTCTATTTAAAATTCCCGGGGCTAATGGAATTTCAATTTTTTAGGTTGCTGGCACTGTCTTTGGCATCTGTGGGAAATTTCACGCCAAAATATTCATTAGTGCTTGAATGACTCTTGGCTCTGTGAGACGCTCAAACCGATTTCGACGATTTTTGAAATGTCTGAATTCATTGAGCAAAGAACGTGCATTCAATTTTGTTTGCGGAAGCGTATAGAAGGCATTCGGTGAACATTCCTATATCGGGAAAGAAATGTGTTATAAACAGTTCAAAGCAGGAAGAGAACGTGTTAAAAACGAAGAGCGCTCAGGTCGACCCTCCACCTCAACCGACGAAACTCATGTCCAAAAAATTAAAGAATGGGTGCTCGCAAACCGTCGATTTACAATCAGAGACCTTGCTGCTGATGTTGGAATTTCAAAAGGCTTGGTCAATTCCATTTCGGGCCTCAAACCCGTCAAATCTCGATGGGTACCGAAAACTCTCAATGCGCCAGCTCATACTGCATGGATTCTTCGCCAATAATGAAACCCATATCGTTCACCAACCACCGTATTCACACCGTGCTACTTCTGGCTATTCTCAAAAGACCACTCCGGGGACACCGTTTTGAGTCGATTGAAGAGATTCAACGTGAAACGGCGCGCGCTTTGAAGGCCATCCCTGCCGATGACTTTTCAGCATGCATTGAGGATTGGGAAAATTGTTGTTTTTGTTGGCATAAGTGCATTGTGTCCGGAGGGGATGACTTTGAAGGCGATGAAATAAATTTGGAAGAATAAATAAAGAGGTTCTGAAGAAAAAAAAAAAATGGGTCTTACTTTTTTTCGATACAGTAGTACTTTAATTTAAGAATCAAAATTAAATGCACACACACCTGTTAGACTTTGCGCTTCACTTTAATTGCAAAATGAATGAAACGAAAGTCAACACTGAACCGGAAGTCAGCCAACTCTAAATAAATATAAACTTTTTAAATTCCGTGTCACTTCGTACCCACGCGAAGATTATTAAATAAATAAAAATCGCGGGAATCTCCATTCTCATTGCATCCTAAATAATTGATTAGCTGCAGCATAATGGTCGAAATAAAAATTCGAATAGAAAACTCGGGGAACAGTATTGCATATATTTGGCGCTAATATTTGATTAAAAAAATTTTGGGTCATGTTTTCCACCTAAAATGAATAAAAAATAAAATATTCATTTAAAGGAATCTTTTCTAATTGTTTTTGTTGTTTTAATGCAGCTGGCAATACAGAGACAAATCATCTTTATGCCATAAGCAAGGGCTGCTCCGCTGTTACTTATTAAGCACTGCCCAGGTGGCATGTGTAGCTTGAAAATAGGCTACGGACGCGAGTCACACTACCACCGCAACGCTCTACGATCCTAATAGACCGGGACCCATGGCTTAAAGTGGATTCCGAACCACTACAGACATCCATGCCCCCGCCGGGACTCGAACCCGAAACTGGCGGTATCAAGAGCCAGAGTACTAGCCACTCGGTCATCAGTACCCATAGAATGTTCTATTGTATTTCATACAAAATGATCAGAGTTGCAAACAAAATAACATTTCTTGTGTATCCATTTTTATCTTGAGTAAGCACATAGTTCAATAAATGCATGGCTTGAACACAAGGATGTTCAGAATAGCTTCTAAATAAATGTGCGCAGAAGAAAGGAGCCAAATGGCGATGCAACGCCAAATCTTGTACCAAATGTATGTGAGATGTACGGGAAATGTACGGGGGCCCCGACTTTCTGTTCCTTTAGAATAGCGAGATGGGACCTGATAAGCAAGTGGCTAGCGCTCTGACGCTCGGTACCACAGGTTTCGGATTCGAGTCCCGGCGGTGCCATGGGTGTGTGTAGTGGTTCGGAATCCAGTTTAAACAGTAAGTCCCGGTCTAATGTTGTAGTAGAATGTTATGAGAGGTAGTGTGACTCGTGTCCGTAGGCTATCTTTAAGCTATACGTGCCCCCTGGCCGGTGCTAAGTGAGTAACGTTGGTGCAGCCCTTGCTTATGGCATAAAGATGAACTGTCTCTGCATTGTCAATTCATTAGAACAAAAGAATAAGGAGACGCGCTTTATTTTATTATCACTATATAGTTGAAAACATCTATGAACATTTTTGCGTTTCACTTCAATAAGGAATTAAAAGAAGAATCTTCCAAAATCATCTTCTGCCCTCTTCAAGGAATGATTTGGAAATGCGACAGTATCAGGTCATTGTCCAGACTATACTGCTATGGCATGTTTGGGCTTTGTTGATGTAGTATTCCTCCTGCAGGAATTTTGACAGCCATCCAAATGGTCCAGATTTTGACACACTCGGCAGTATACCAAACAGAACGTACTGTACAACAGGTTGGATTTATACCGAGGCGGACGTATATTGAGGTATCGCTTATAGAATTCGAAAAATTGCATTTGCTGTCCCATTTACGATATTAAATAAATTTTTAGAAACAACGAAGGCGAAAGCGAAGGGAATATTTTGATCTCACTAACATTACAATACAACACACATTGCATTACATGCAATACCATACAATTCACAAGCATAGCAAACTTATGAACATTTACAAAAATTCTTTAATTTGTAGTTCTTAATATGTTGTTGTTGTTACTTATCCCACTTGGTAAATATCTAATCAAGACCATGCCCATGGACCCGTATAGCTTCTGTTGTGATGGAGCCCCCGTAGGTAGAAGTCTGACTTTTGCTCCGTGATGCTCTACAGTCATATGAGACCGGGACCTGCGGCTTAAAGTGGCACCGCCGTGACTAGAACCCGAAACCTGTGGTACCGAGCGCCAGAGCGCTAGCCACTCGACCATTCAGGCCCCAGTTCTTAATATTTCACAACAAAGCATCAAACATCCATGGTACCGCCAAGACTCGAGCCCGAAATCTCTGGCACCAAGGGCCAGATGTTCGGCCATCAGGCCCATGTCTATATATTAAATATGATTTCTTTCAGAGCATATATGTAAAATATGTAATGAAAATACAAAAAAAAATAATAAATAAGCGTCAAAAATACTCGGCAATAAATACGCTCATTCGCTTTACATCAACACTTGCCAACTCAACAGTGCCATACCAACAAACAGAATCGTAAAAAAACAGCAACTCCTTATCGCAATAATAAGCCGTATAATTTGTCCATCACAAATGTGGCCTTTTCAAAACTTTATCTTGCTACACATCAGAACAGCGACAAAACGGGATAAAATAAAAAAAAAAAAAAAAAAAAAAAAAAAAAAATAACAATAAATAGCGCTGATGTGATGCCTGCTTTTAATGGAAACAACAGGAAGAAGAATAAAAAAAAAAAAAAAAAGTTGCTACGCACGTTCATACAAATTGCAAGAATCGAGGAGGAATATTTTATCTCTCATCTAAGTCACCCTTGACATTTTGAAATCGGTGTCTTTTATCTGAGATGCTGTCGTGATTTTACGCGTAGAGGCCAACTGATTAAGCTAATGCAGCAACGCGTACGGGATAGGGGAGGGGGACGCTGCGAAGTAGAAAGGGTGGGGGGGTGACGACAGCAAAACATTTTTTCTTGAGATTTGTTTTCCCTACACAGTAGTGGCAGCAATTTTAGCAAGCG
The DNA here is from genome assembly GCA_021605095.1 of Caerostris extrusa. Taxonomy (NCBI): domain Eukaryota; kingdom Metazoa; phylum Arthropoda; class Arachnida; order Araneae; family Araneidae; genus Caerostris; species Caerostris extrusa. The sequence goes on from BPLR01013586.1 coordinate 150,595, forward strand.
ATGTGGGTGGAGGACATGTTGTTGAAAGGTTATCATTGCAAGATGCTCCGATGATAATCGCTTCATCAACTTGGAAAAAGACGAATCAAGTGCAGTTGGTGCCAGAGAACGCTTCCAAGTGATGCAACAGCATTACAGAATGACTGAATCTTTGAATACCGCAATGGTTTTCAACGTAAATTTGTTTTTCACGTGAATGCGCTGTGTTAATTTCATTTATTATTCAATTCCTTCTATTAGTTCATACTCTCTCTATATACATCTTGTTCAAATTTTCAATCGTTCACAAAATACTTTTTAGTCATCCAATCAAATTCAAACACATTTTTTTTTTTTTAATTTGTAGTGGATGACACTAGATGTAAATACAGTTTTTTCAAATATTAATTCAGTAATTAAATTCAATTAATTAATTTTAGTTTTAAGTTTCATGTATCTACCAATAGATAGCGCCAGATAAACTTAAAAAAATGAATGGCAATTATTTATAAAGGACTTTTCTGCAAGAGTGAAAAAAAAAAAGTAGGAATTGACCTTAAAAAAAATTTTTATATTACTTACTCTGTAAAAAACGTTTTTGAATTTAAAGGCTTATTATTTGCACTCACTTAAAAGATATCCTTGTACTCTAAACTTGCTTTAAAAGAAGTATACTACTGTGTCCAAAAAGTAAGAACAATTTTCAATTTAAAATTCCGGGGCTTATGAAATTTCAATTTTTGTTTCTCTTTTAGGTTGTTGGAACTGTCCCTGACACCTGTGTGAAATTTCACGTCAAAAATATTCATGAGTGTTTGAGTTACGATTGGCTTTGTGAGACGCTCAAACGGATTCCGACGATTTTTGAAATGTCTCAATTCATTGACCAAAGAGTTTGCATTCAATTTTGTTTGAGGAAACGTACAAAACGTTGCAGAAGGTATTCGGTTAGCATTCATATATTCGGAAAGAAATGTTTACAAATGGTATAAACAGTCAAAAAAGGCCAACTGATTCAAAGCAGACAGAGAACACGTTGAAGACGAAGAGCCCTCCGCACGACCACCAACATCAATCGACGAAGCTCAACGTCCAAAAATTAAAGATTGAGTGCTTACAAACCGTCGATTTACAATCAGAGACCTTGCTGAGGATGTTGGAATTTCAAAAGGATCGGTCCATTCCATTTTCGGCCTCAAACGCGTCAAATCTCGGTTGGTACCGAAAACACTGAATGCGCCAGCTCACAGTGCATTGATTCTTCGTTACGTTTTCGATAAAAATGAAACAGATATCGTTCCACAACCATCGTATTCACACCGTGCGACTTCTGGTTATTCCCTAAACTCAAAAGACCACTCCGGGGATATCGCTTTCGGCTTGCGCTTTGAAGGCCATCCCTGCCGATGACTTTTAGCATGCATTGAGGATTGGAAAAAAAAGTTGGCATGAGTGTATTGTGTCCGGAGGAAATTATTATGGAAATAAATTTGGAAGAATAAATAGAGTTTTTGAAAAAAAAATAATTGGTCTTAATAATAATTGGGCACAATAGTAAATCCTATAAAAATAACATAGCATTAGAGAGAATAGCTGACGACAAGAAAAAGAAAACTGTTAATTTCAATCGCAAAAATGCTATATCTGTAACACATTACATCCTATTTGTTCCTTAAAAAAAAAAAAAAAAAAAAAAAAAAATGCCTTCCATGTCATAGTCTTTCATTATAGCATAGCTTTTTAAAAATCAAGTCACTCGATTGGTTTGCTGCCAAAGTGCTAGCGGTTGCATTATTGAAACACACAAAAATTGACTCCTTAAAACATTTAATCTTAACATTAATTCTCAGAATTTTCAAAAAATAAAAATTGTTCTCATAAAAGGGTCGGATACCCATTTTCGTCAAAAATGCTCGACTTCCTGCCTTTGCCAGATAAGTATCCAAATACTTTCGGAGACATTTTTTAAAAATTGACTGAGGTACATCTACATAGACTCAAATCATTGGTAACAAAATAAATTATGTTCTTTTTTTTAAAAATTGAATTTTTACAATTTAATGAACATTTTTCTGTTGCGACTCTCCTTTTCTCAATTCCTACTGTTAGTTCACGCTCTCCCTATATATATCTTGTTCAAGTTTTCAATCGTTCATAAAATACTTCTTATTAAATCCATTTTTCAAATACATTTTTTTTTTTAAACTTGTAGTGGATGACGATGTTAATACAGTTTTTTCAAATATTAATTCATTCATTAAATTTAACTAATTCATATTAGTTTTATTTGGGAGCAAATAATTTCTCTTCTATTAGCAGGATATAAATTTAGGAATAAATACCGTCAGTGGCGAAGCATGGAGATCGCTGGACGTAGAAAAAAATAGAAAGCGAATAAATATTAATAAACAAAATTAATAGTCCTACACCCTATATAGAAAGGAAAATTCCAAGGAAATTCACTTTCTATTTTGCCACTTAATAGTGTGATTCTGTCATATGTATATGCACATTTATATTAATGGTAATTATTTCACAAAAAGAAAAAATAAACTAAAATAAAAATTTTTCTTTGTTGACCTAAGTAGGAATTGACTTTAAAAAAGAAAATTTTTATATTACTTGTTTTTCAGAAATTATGTTGAGTGTATATAGATGATGAGCAGAAATGAAATCTTCAAAATAGGCTCACACATTTCTGTCATTTGTGTTAAACCTATCTTTCTACACACATAGATCCAAAAGCAGCTGCTGTAGCAATTAAAAAATACAGTTTTAAAATTTTAAAATGATAAATAAAAACTTTTTTCGTCAAAAATTTACAAATAGTTGCACATAATAAAAAACTCGTTGAAATATGAGATCTTTTTCTGTTGTTGTTTATTTAAAAGAAAAAAATTCAAGTTCAAGTTTAAAAATGATTATCATGACATCATAAAAGACAGAAATAAAGTCATTAAAAACCATGTGTCATCAAATAAGAAAAATAAAAGTACACGCATTCCATATACAAGGTGATATCCAAAAGCTTGGTGCAAAAGTAAAAAAAAAACGATACAAAAAAAAAAAAAATATAGATAGAAAAATCTGTTAATTGGAGAGATATGTTGTTTTTAAATTCATATTCATCTTGGTACAAGATTTTGTATAACACGGAAAAAAAAAATTAGTTCAAAATCTTGATAATAAAAGGGCACTGCTGCTGCTGTTCGGCAAAAAAAAAAAAAAAAAAAAAAAAAAGAGGTGATCGTTTTTTTTTTTCCCAAATTCAGCTGGCAAAAACCACTTAGACAGTTATCGTGGATGCCATAAGCAAGTGCTACACAGCTGTTACTCACTTAGCACTACCCAGGAGGTGCGTGTAGCTTGAAGATAGGCTGCGGAAGCAGAGTAACGCTACCCCCGCAACGTTCTACGATCCTGTTACACCCGGACCTTACGGTTTAAAGCGGATTCCGAACCACTACAAACATCCATGGCACGAATCCGAAATATGTGGCACCGAGCGCCAGAGCGCCTAGCCCCGAGGAGATCGTTATAAAATGAGGTATTTATAGAATTACGACTCTCAGTAGCGAAGACTCAATAAATCCACACTGTGCGTCAATACAGAACACACACTCGCGGCATTATGTCATTTCAATAAGGAACAGGGGGAGGCTGACATACTGCAATTTTCAAGGCAAGAACTAGAAATTCCCTATACACCTGTTATTTGAAGTAAGCCTACAAAGGTGTGAGGTTAGGTGATATTGGAATCCTCAGAGGCGATCGTTACGAAACGTTGACAATAGTAATTCCTTCACTTGATGCTCAGAACATGTTAGATTATATGCGAAAGTGCAATTTTCAATTATAGCATCGGGCACAGTCGTTATTTTTGCGTATTAAAAAATGTACACGTAGCATTCAATCAATCATAACTGGCTCGACAGCTTGTTGTGGCCTTATCCTTCTTTAAAAGATTCAGCCAGGCTGTTCTCCTCTTTGCCGTGAACCTCCAGTTTTTGATATTAATAACATTCAAATCAGAGTCTAAACACAGTCGACCCATCTCTTTTTCGGTCTTCCCCTCAGTCGCTGTCCAAAAGGGATTGCATTGAAAACTTTCAAAGCAGCTCAATCACTTTCCATTCTCATGAGATGACCCATCTCATTCTTATTAGTTTAACAAATTTTAGAATGTCAATATCTCTAAAATGTAAAAGTTCAAAATTGTATTTCCTTTGCCACGTAGCATTCAATAGTGTTTTAATATCCAAATATTGCATTGTACGAGCGATATGCATATGCACTTTTACAGAATTATCTACACCAGCGCCTCTAATCGTCATGATTTTGAAATAAATATATTTTTTCCCGCATCACTCTAACTCACGTACCGCGATGAATATTAATCAGCAAACTGCATGTTTTACTTTCGCACCCAACTTCAGAAACAAGTCGTACATCCAATCCTTGCATAACACCAACAAAAACTGGGAAATAACATAAGAGATAGGCGGGTTCTTTTGTCGTCTCAACTTAGCGAAGACGTACTTTTATTTAAAACGCATCAGTGCAAAAAAATATGATTTATC